>BPLR01004561.1:0-150868 GCA_021605095.1 Caerostris extrusa | reverse complement strand
GTTAAAAAGTGAATTCAGAGCCACTGCAATCATCATTGGCACCGCCGAGACTCGAACTCTTAACCTGTGGTACCCAGCGCCAACCAATCGGCCCTCAAGCCTCAGTTTCTTCAATGTTGGATCAGCGAAAAAATTAGAATAGCTGAAGACGTCCGCTCATCAGATCCCAAGCATTAAATGAAAGCTAGGACTTGGAATTGGAATTTCTCCTCTTTTATACACCATTTATAAGCTTAATAATAATGCTGCTTGAATAATTCGTTGATTCACTACCAAAATTTATTATTTTTGCATTTTTAATTAAAATATTTTAAGCAAAATCTCATTACAACCAGATAACTCATTTTTAATACATCGGTGTCTTTTTTCTAGAGTGTATGTATAAGATTTTATAAGCACATGCATTTAATTATATTAAGTTTTGAAAAAATATGTCTGCTAACGTAAGAAGAATATGTACGATACATTTCTCTCAAAAATAGAAAGAAATATGTCTGAATTAAACCTTTCGCTTTTCATAAATTATTAATGAAATTCCGAGAGCCTTGCGAATTTAATTTGAAATTCATGTGACTTTTTACAAGGAAAAGAAATCAAGACTTCTTCGAAGACTATCAAGAGATTTTCTTTAAATATAATAATAAATAGGACAGATTGTTTAAATTATCATGACATTGAGTTTTAGAAATTTCATTTAATTCTAAAAATGCCTAATCATTTTTCCCTATAATTTCTGATAAAAAAATTAATTTAATTTGTGTATTTCTTGTTTTGTTTTTCTACCAAAAACGATCAGCTTATTGCAAAAATAATGAATAAATAAATGCAATTATGGGCTCATCTTCAAATCCCCATATGTATCATTTTCTTCCCACGTAAAGAGTTTTGGCATTTCATTCCCAGAAGAGGAATATATGCTATTTGGGAAATATATAATAAACCCATCACTTAAATTTCACAGCAGACAAACAGTATTGTGGGTAGTTATATTACATTCAATTACTGTTTTGTACTAATGAGAACAAGTTGTCACTCAAATCTAATAGCAGATAATCAGTCTCATAGATAATGAGACCTCATGAAATTACAATTATCTATACGACCTTCAGGTCAAAACAACTACAGATGGAATCATGAGTTGTTCATTGTGATTGGTGATACTATGAGTTTTGAGGGGGTTTAGAGAAGAAAAGAGATTTCTGCGACGATGTTGTTGTTGTTTTTTTTCTGAAGTGGCTGAATGGGCTGAGTTTTCGGTCTGTTTTCAAAGTGAACCTCTTGTGGTTTCGTTTATCACGCCATATGATGATTAAAGTTTGCCGCAGACCAGTCAATTAGATTCGTCGTAGACTCGAGAACTCTGAAAAATCTCTGACCTTCGAGTGAACTGTACTTGCGATTCAGTACAGTTCTGTACTTGTGTTCAACTTTTATTTATAATTTTCATTTCATTGCATAATAACCCAGAGTTCATTATTTGTATATATATATATATATATATATATATATATATATATGTGTATATGTATGTATGTATATATGTATGTATGTATGTATGTATATATGTATGTATGTATACATAAACAGTGTAAACTGTGAAATGTTGTGTGTGTGATTGATACATAAATGGCTCTACTAGTATTAAATCCATATGATTTTAATTAGCCCTAATATTCAAAAGGCACGTGTATAAATTTGATAGCTGTTGCATTATTAGTATGTGAGTTCATTTTTAGCGTTCATCATGTACAGTCCACTCGGTTGACTGATTGGACTCCGGGTGTGAAAATGATGGAGCCATGTTTCATCCATTGTCACATATCGACGCAAAAAATTCGGGTTTATTACCTGATTGAACAGCTCGAAACACTGCTTAGAACCATCAATTCATTGTTTGTTTGGTTGATTGTGAGCTCGCGCGGCACCCACTTTGAACAGAGCTTTTCGCATATCCAAATGTTCATTCACGTTATGTCCAACACGTTCCTTTGATATCTTTAGGGTCTCCTTCTCTCAATCAACTTCACTTTACGGTTATCAAAATTATTTTGTGACTTTTTGATGTTTTCGTCGGTAACAGCCTCTTTGGCACGTCCACTGCGTGCATCATCCTCGGTGCTAATTTCGCCTCGTTTAAATTAGCAAACCCCTTCTCTACGGTTGATTTTCCTGGTGCAAAAAAGTCTGAATAATGCTTATCAAGCCAAGCCTTGGCTTCAATAGTATTTTTTTCGCCCAAAAGCAATGCTTTATTAACACACGAAATTCCTTTTTATCCATTTTTCAAACTAACAAAAGTTGCTTCACTAAAATGCTGCAACTCACATACTAATAGTACCAACTGTCAAATTTATACACGTGTCTTTTGAAGATTAGGGCTAACTAAAAATCATATGGATTTTATACTAGTAGCATCATCTATGTGTCAGCCTACGGATTTTTCAACCCACCTGTTATATTGGGCTTTTAAGAAATAAAAGTTAAAGTGTTAACATGAACTTGAAAATGGCACTCTTCTTGAAACCGTTATATAGTAATATATGCCCGGACGTTACATGAGTCTTATAAAAAGTAATCTTAAATCCACAATAGAAAAGTTCTTATCAAGAGATATTTTATTATTAATAAGATTTAATGCATTACAAATATAGAATCGTTGCGATTAAATGTATAATACAATCTTCTTTTACTTGTCTGTAGCAGTTCTATAACACTCAGTTATCCTATTAATTTAGTACTAATATTTTTATAGAATATACTTGAACTCTCTAAGCAAATTTAAAATAAAATACATCTTTTATGTTAGTGGAAACTACATTTTTAAAATTGTAAAAAATTTGTTAGTCAAAAAAATTCGTACATTTATGAGTTCAATAAAAGTTCTTAAATTTATTTCATACATTTTTTTTAATCCATTAGTAAATATCCCAGTTCTCAAAATTATTGTAAAGAATCAAGGAGTCGGTATAAAATAATTGATTCAGGAGTGGGGAATTTTTAGGGTGACTTCCTCCCTCAACATTAAGTGGACACAATAAACCCATGGGAATCGAACACATGACTTATTTCTCCGAAGAATCATAATCCAGTTTTCATCGATTCTCTAAAAGACTAAGACATGGGCGGGGATGAAATCAATCCTTAAATAAAACTTTCTGTATCAAATATTTGGCTTCCAGGAATTCTTATTTCGGCAAACACAACCCCTATTTTTATCCCAATTTCATGCTTTCAACTTCCATAAAATTCCTTTTCTTGTTACATAAAAAAAAAAAATCTTTTATTCACTTATTCTACTCCTAATACTTTTTTTTTTCTTTCTTTTCTGAATAACGGAAAATATATTATCTTCACAAAAGAGAAAATGCGGAACTTCCTTCTCTGAGAGCTCCTTATTTTAACTCGCGTCTTAGAAAAGAATCTCTTCTGGGCTCTAGAAGAATAAAAAATCTTGATACCGAAGAATCTCTGCTCTTCTAAAGAATATGCGCAACTTTTTTGTTTTATATTTTGCTATCTAATGCTTTCCAGATTTCTAATGTTGTTCTTCAGAAGATCAGTAACACTCTGTCCCGTTTATTTTTTTTTTGTATAAAAAAAAAATTAAAAGCACATTAGATATCAGTGCAAGAAATATTGAGTGTTACCGAAATTATAGAACCATTGAAAAGGGTAAGAAAAACTAATGTTACCTGAATAATTTTCAGTGTTGAAAACTTACTCGAAAAAAAGGAGGATTTTAAGAAAAATTGACAAAGAATGGCAATATCTTCTTCTTCAATGGCGGGGCCTTTGGTACCACAGGTTTTGGATTCGAATCCTGGTGGTAGCATGGATTTTTGTTAATGGTTTGAAATCCACGTAAAACCGCAGGTCCCGGTCTAATTAGCACAAAAATGGTCATAGAGGGACAAATCATCAATGAAGCAACAGGCCCATTATGGGCCAAGGTCGTCTGTGGCAGATTTTGAGATAAATGTTTTCCTTTAACGAGGTATGGATGTCAGCCCTACACCCAACATTCTACAGTGATAATGAACCGGTACCTACACGTTAACACACATCCACGTCGCCGCCAGGATTCGAAGCTGAAGCCTGTGGCACCAAAGGAAACAGCGCTAGCCAATTGGCCATCAAGCCCCTAGATTTTATGTGAGCCATTTCATTACTAATAAGACTTAATGTATTACATATATAGTATCGTTGGGATTAAAGTGTACAATCATCTTTAGCTATTCTATAACACAAGGCTACTTGTTAATTTAGTACCGTTATTTTTATAGAATATACATGAATTATGTAAGCTGATTTAAAGTAGAACAACATCTTTTATGTTAGTGGAAACTACATTTTTAAATAGTAAAAAAATTTTAGTAAAAAACTTTTTACATATATGAGAACGCAATAAAAGTCCTTAAATTTATTTCATACATTTTTAAATCCATTAGTAGTGATCGTAATTCACAAAATTATCGTAAAGAGTCAATATAAAATATTAAACACAGGGTGTGGAATTTTTTTTTTACCGATTTCCCTTCGATTTTAAGTGGACACAGTAATCCCATGGGAATCGAACCCATGACATCTTTCTCCTAAGAGTCATAATCCAATTTTCATTGATTCTCCAACGGACTAAGACATGGGCGGGAATGAAGACAATTCATAAAGTAAAACTTTCTGTATCAAATATTTGACTTCCAGAAATTCTTATTTCGGCAAACACAGCCCCTATTTTTTTTATCCCGAATTTCATACTTTCAACTTCCACAAAAATTGCTTTTCTTCTTTCATAAGAAAAAAAAATCTTGTATTCACTTATTCTACCCCTAGTACTTTTTTTTTCTCTTCTGAATAACTTGGAAAATGTATTATCTTCACAAAGAAAATACTGTGACTTCCTTCTCTGAGAGCTCCTTATTTGAACTCGGGTCTTAACAAAGAATATCTTCTGGGCTTTAGAAGAATAAAAAAAGTCTTGATACCGAAGAATCTCTGCTTTACTAAAAATATGTGTGCCTCGTTTTGTTTTTTATATGTTCCAACCTAATGCTTTCAGATTTCTAATATTGTTCTAGAGGGGATTTATAACACTCTATCCTGTTTATTTTTTTGTACAAAAAGAAATTAAAAGCACATTAGGTATCAGTATAAGAAATATTCAGCTTTACTGACATTATAGAACTACTAAAAGGGGTAAGTAAGAAACTAATTTACCTGAATAATTTTTTGTTGTTGAAAACTTTACTCAAAAAAATGATGATTTTAAAATGAAATGGTCAAAGAATGGTCATATCTTCTTCTTCATTGGCGTGGCCTTTAGTACTACAGGTTTCAGATTCGAATCTAGCGTGGCATGGATGTTTGTGAATGGTTTGAATCCACGTTAAATTGTATGTCCCGGTCTAATTAGCCCAAAGTATGCTACAAAATAATCATAGAGCGACAAACCAAACCAGTCTTCATTGGTGCAACAGCCCCATGGTGGACCACGTCCATCTGCCTACTGGCAGATTTCCGGGACAGGAGATGTTTTCCTTTTAAGGGGTAGGGTTACCAGACTTTTTGCCCAACGCCCTACAGTCATATTAGGCCGGGACCAACGTTTAAAATGGATTCTGAACCACTACAAACATGCCTGGTACTGCCAGAATGTTTGTAGTGGTTCAGTAACTCGAAACCTGTCTATAACAATCAGCTACCTGTTAATTTAGTACTGTTATTTTTATAGAATATATATGAATTTTCTAAACAAATTTAAAGTAAGAACAACATCTTTTATGTTAGTGGAAACTATATTTTTAAATAGTAAAAATTTGTTAGTAAAAAAATTTTTACACTTATATGAGTTCAATAAAAATCCTTAAATTTATTTCATACATTTTCTACATCCATTAATAAAGGTCATAGTATATAAAATTATCATAAAGAGCCGGTATAAAATATTCGATTCAGGAGTGAGGAAATTATTTAAAGGGGCTGACTTCCTTCCCTCGACTTTTAAGTGGACACGGTAAACCCATGCGAATCGAACCCATGACATCTTTCTCCGAAGAATCATAACCCAATTTTCATCGATTCTCTAAAGGACTAAGACATGGGCGGGGATGAAGTCAATCCATAAAAAGTAAAACTTTCTGTCTCAAATATTTGGCTTCCAGAAATTCTTATTTCGGCAAACACAACCCCTATTTTTATCCCGAATTTCATACTTTCAAATTCCATAAAAATTCCTTTCCTTGTTACATAAAATAAATCTTTTATTCACTTATTCTACTCCTAGTACTTTTTTTTCTTTTCTGAATAAAGGAAAATATATTATCTTCACAAAAAGAAAAAAAATACGGGGACTTTCTTCTTGGAGGCTCCTTATTTGAACTCGGGTCTCAACAAAAGAATCTCTTCTGGGCTTTAGAAGAATAAAAAAAGTCTTGATACCGAAGAATCTCTGCTCTTCTAAAGAATATGCGCATCTTTTTTGTTTTTGTTTTTCATATGTTCTTACCAAATGCTTTCAGATTTCTAATATTGTTCTTGGGAGGATCTGTAATACTCTGCCCTGTTTATTTTTGCACAAAAATAAATTAAAAGCACACATTAGATATCAGTGGAAGAAATATTCAGTGTTACTGAAATTGTAAAACCACTAAAAAGTGTAAGAAAGACACTAATTTTACCTGAATAATTTTGAATGTTTGAAACTTACTTGAAAAAAAAAATAATGATTTTAAGAAAAATTAATAAAGAATGGCAATATCTTCGTCTTCATTGGCGTGGCTTTGGTACCATAGGCTTCAGGTTTGAATCCTGGCGGGGCATGGATGTTTGTAGCTGTTCGGAATCCATGTTAAACTGTAGGTTCCGTTCTAAATAACCAAAAGTATGCACAAAATATTCGTAGAGAGACAAACCAATCTTTGTGGGCACAACATCCCCATGGTGAGCCAATGCCGTCTGTCTAATGGCAGATTGCGAGACATGAGATGTTTTCCTTTTTACGTGGTAAGGCCGTCAACCCTACAGCCACCGTTCTGCAGTCATATTAGACCGGGTCCAATTGTTTAAAGGGATTCAAACCACTCCTTTTAATAGAATATATATGAATTTTCTAAGAAAATTTGAAGTAGAAGGATATCTTTTATGGTATGGAAACCACATTTTAAAATTGTAAAAAAATACTTTGTGAATAAAAAACTTTTACACATATATGAGTTCAATAAAAGTGCTTAAATTTATTTTACACATTTTCTTAAAATCCATTAGTAAAGATTCTAGTTCATAAAATTATCGAAAAGAGTCAGGAGACGGTATAAAATATTAGGTTCAGGAGTGGGAATTTTTGGCCGACTTCCCTTCGATTTTATGTGGACACAGTAAACCCCATGGGAATGGAACCCATGATCTTTCTCCGAACAATCATGATCAATGTTCATTGATTCTCTAAAGGACTAAGACATGGTCGGCGATGAAGTCAATCCATAAAGTAAAACTTTCTGTATCAAATATTTGGCTTCCAGAAATTCTTATTTCACGGCAAACACAACTATTTTTATCCCGAATTTCATGCTTCCAACTTCCATTAAAATTCCTTTTCTTGATACATAAAAAAAAATCTTTTATTCACTTCTACTCCTAATACTTTTTTTCTTTTCTGAATAACGGAAAATATATTATCTTCACAAAAGAGAAAATACGGGATTTCCTTCTCTGAGAGCTCCGTATTTGAACTCGGGTCTTACAAAAAGAATCTCTTCTGAGCTTTAGAAGAATAAAAAGAGCCTTGATACCAAAGAATCTCTGCTCTACTAAAGAATATGTGCATCTTTTTGTTTTATATTTTCCTACCTAATACTTTCAGATTTCTTATATTGTTCTTGAGAAGATCTGTAACACTCTGCCCTGTTTATTTTTTTTTGTACAAAAGAAATTAAAAGAGCATTAGATATCAGTGCAAGAAATATTCGGTGTTACTGAAATTATTGAACCACTAAAAGTGGTAAGAAGAAAATAATTTTCCTGAATAATTTTGAATGTGTAAAACTTGCGCGAAAAAACGATGATTTTAAGAGAAATCGACAAAGAATGGTCATATCTTCGTCATTGGAACCACAGGCTTCAGATTCGAATACTGGCGGTGGCATGGATGTTTGTGAGTGGTTCCGGAATCCACGTTAAATTGTAGATTCCGGTCAATTAACCCAAATTATGCACAAAATAATCCTGAGCGACAAACAAAACCTATCTTCGTTGGCACAACAAGACCGTCTGTCTACTGGCAGATTACAAGACAGGAGAGGTTTTTCCTTTTACGTGGTAAGGATGTCAGCCCTACATAATGTTCTACATTCATATTAGACCGGCAGCTATGGTTTTAAAGTGGATTCGAAACTCTACAAACATCCCTGGCATCTCGGGACTAGAACCTGAAACCTGTCTATAACAATTTACTACCTGTTAATTTGAGCACTATTATTTTTATAGAATACATATGAATTTTCTAAGCAAATTTAAAAAAGAACAATATATTTTATGTTAGTGGAAACTGCATTTTCAAAATTGTAAAAAATACTTTGTTAGTAAAAACTTTTTTTTTACACATATATGAGTGCAATAAAAGAACTTAAATTTATTTCCTTTATTTTTTTAACTCCATTGGTAAAGATAGTATTTCCTAAAATTATCCTAAAGAGTCAGGAGACGGTATAACAAATTAGGTTCAGAAGTGGGGAATTTTTTTGGCCGACTTCCCTCCCTCGATTTTCAGTGGACACAGTAAACCCATAGGAATCGAACCCATGACATGTTTCTCCAAGAATCATAATCCAATTTGCATTGATTCTCTAACGGACTAAGACATGAGCGGGTATGAAGTCAATCCTTAAAGTAAAACTTTCTGTATCAAATATTTGGCTTCCAGAAATTCTTACTTCAGCAAACACAACCCCTATTTTTATCCTGAATTTCATACTTTCAGCTTCCATAAAAATTCCTTTTCTTGTTTCATGAAAGTTCAATCTTTTATTCACTTACTGCTAGTACTTTTATTCCTTTTTTGAATAACGGAAAATATATTATCTTCACAAAAAGAGAAAATACTCGGAGAGCTCCTTATTTGAACTTGCGTCTTACAAAAGAATCTCTTCTGGTCTTTAGAAGAATAAAATCTTGGCACCGAAGAATCTCTGCTCTTCTAAAGAATATACGCATCGTTTTGTTTTTATATTTTCCTGCCTAATGCTTTCCAGATTTCTAATATTGTTCTTGAGAGGATCTTTACTACCCTATCCTGTTTATTTTTTTCACAAAAAAAAAAATTAAAGCACATCTGAGATTAGTACAAAAATTATTCAGTGTTACTTAAATTACAGAATCAGTATAAGAGGAAAGAAAGAGAGTTAGAAACTAATTTTACCTGAAGAAAATAAAATAATTTTTAATGTTGAAATCTTGCTTGACAAAATGATGATTTTAAGAGAAATTGACAAAAAAAATTGGACATATCTTCTTCTCCATTGATGTGGACTTTGGTACCACAGGCTTTAGATTCGAATCCTGGAGGTGGCATGGATATGTATAAGTAGTTCGGAATCCACATTAAACTGTAGGTCCCAGTCAAATTAGCCCAAAGTATGCAAAAATGACCGTCGAACAACAAACCAGTATTCATTGGCGCAACAGCCCCAAGGAATGCCAAGGCCGTCTGCCTATTGATTTCGAGACATGAGATGCTTTCCTTTTCCGGTCAGGGTTGTCGGACCTACACCCTACGTTCTGCAGTCATAATATACCGGTACCTGATAGCCGAGTGGCTAGCACTCTGGTGCTGGGTACCACAAGTTTCAGTTCGAATCCCGACGATGCTATGGAGGTTTGTAGGGATTCAGAATTCACTTTAAGCAATGGTCCCAGTCTCTTATTACCGTAGAGCGTCACAGAGCATAGTCACACTTCTCACCCACATCATTCCCAAACTGTAAGGGGACAACTCAGCTCTAGGCATAGTGATGTAGTGTCGTGCAATAGTAGTAGTAGTCATAATATACAGGACCTACTGTTTAAAGTGGGATTCCGAACCGCTACAAACACCCTGGCTCAGCTGGGACTCGAACTCGAAACCCTGTTAATTTAATACTGTTATTTTTATAGAATATATATGAATTTTCTAAGAAAATTTGAAGTTGAGCGATATCTCTTATGCTAATAGATATTACATTTTTAAAACAATAAAAAATTATTAGTAAAAACCTTTTTTTCATATAAATTAATTCAATAAAAGAGTTCTTAAATTTATTTCATACATTTTTTTAAATCCATTAGTAAAGATTCTAGTTCAAAAATTATCGTAAAGAATCAGTAACTGGTATAAATATTCAACTCAGGAGTTGGGAATTTTTTTGGCCGGCTTCCCTCTCTCGATTTTAAGTGGACACAGTAATCCCATGGGGAATCGCACCCATGACATCTTTCTCCATAGGATCATAATCCAATTTTCATCGATTCTCTAAAAGACTAAGACATGGGAGGGGATGAAGTCAATCCATGAAATAAAACTTTCTGTATCAAATATTTGGCTTCCAGGAATTCTTATTTCGGCAAACACAACCCCTATTTTCATTCCGAATTTCATACTTCCAACTTCCATAAAAATTCCTTTTCTTGTTACATAAAAAAATTCTTTTTATTCACTTACTCTACTACTTCTAGAACCTTTTTTTTTCTTTTCTGAATAACGGAAAGTATATTATCTTAGCAAAAGAGAAAATGCGGGAACTTCCTTCTCTGAGAGCTCCTTATTCGAACTCGGGTCTTACAAAAGAATCTCTTCTGTGCTTTAGAAGAATAAAAGTCTTGATACCGAAGAATTCCTGCTCTTCTAAAAATATGCGCATAGTTTTTGTTTTTATATTTTTCTATCTAATGCTTTCCAGATTTCTAATGTTGTTCTTGAGAAGATCTGTAACACTCTATCCTTGGTATTGTTTTGGAACAAAAAAAAATTAAAAGTGCATTATATAATAGTGCAAGAAATATTCAATGTTAGAGAATCATTAAAAGGGCAAAGAAACGGAGCTAGAAACTAACTTTACCTGAATAAAAGTTATGATCTGTAACACTCTATCCTGTTTTTGTCTTTGTTTTTTTTTTTTTTTTTTTTTTTTTGTACAAAAAAGAAATTAAAAGCACATTAGATATCAGTGCAAGAAATATTTAGTTACTGAAATTACAGAATCCCCAAACAGGGGACCAAACAAACGTAAATGTATCAATTGAAATCTAATGGTGATGACTATATTCTAAAATGTGTTGTGCCAAATATATTTTGATTGAGAAACATGAATACAGAGAGGACAAAGACATTTTTAACTCTTCAGGGTAGCAATGTTTCTCTCTGTAGTATAGTGTCTGTTGGAGATTATATCCTCCGGATGCACTTTAAAGATAAAATCAGAGCTTCATAAGCTTATTGTTCCACCGCCTGTTTTCAGAAAAAGATTACTCTGAGCGCCCTCTAGAAATCTACTTTCTTTAAGAAAATAAAGAAGTAGTTCAAAATTTATGTTCTTTTATGTACCTATATACACAGTCCAGTCCCATTAATGTGACCATCTGTCAAAGTCCAGAATAACCACCTTTGGCAGAGCGGACCGATTGCAATTCGATCGAGGTAATTAACGATTGAAATGCTTTCCGATGCCCTAGGACATCCTTTATATACACTCCACCGCAATGGGCTGCCACCTGCCTTTTGTGATTGGTTATTTCACGTTGACGTCGTAAGTAGGTGTCACATTAATGTGACTGGACTGTGTATTTGCCTAAATCTGACAATACAGTAAATAAGGATGTTGTAAATAAGATATCTTGAATTTATAAAATTCATTAAAGTCAACTATAGTGTTACTTCTTATCCCGCTGGATAGAAAGAGGCATCTTCACCAAGTCCAAGAACCCGTGTGGTCCTATGGAAGGAGGGTAAGAGGGAGTAGCTTTTGTGTTGGAGCACCCATAGGTGGAAGTCTTCCTTGGCGTACAGCTGAAGAAGCATAGCAGTGCCTTCCGAGTGGGCTCTTAGCGGGAACTACCTCGCATTTGCATATAGTATGCAAGAAAACCCGGCAAACTTCCAGCATGTAGTCCGACAAACCAGGCAAGATGTTGAACATCGTAAACGCCATCGAGTCTCCCGTTTTTGAAATAGTGTCTATAACAAAGCGGACTGCACCTGGTCCCTAATCTCAAAAGCAGCGCAAGTTGCCACTAAGCCACAAATCGGAGACTCAAACATGCTAACAATTGCATTATACACGGAAAAAAATAAAGATATGACAATAAAAAAAATTACGAATAATATTTAAAAATTATCCGATGACACGGATAAACCATGTAATCAAAGAATTAATTCTCGAGTATATTTTTGTTGGTAAAATTTTTAAAATACAGTGATTCGCTATTTGCAGTTAGGTTTCTTTTTTTTTCCCATGTCTAAATGTTTTATTTTAAATGTTCTAGTCGTCACTCCCTTCATCTTATTTTCATCGTCCCCTTATTTTTTATTAAACATCCTCAAATGAATCCGAGGCTGCTATAACCCCCTTTGATGGTTAAACTACCCCTAGAAGTCAGTTACTCCAATTTTGAGAACCAATGAATTAAGTCATTCGAAGGCGTATTGTGAAACCGGATATATTTAACTATTTACTAAAATATAATTAATTACAGTGAAATAAACTCTTGTTAGAATAGAAACCGGTTCTACTCGTTTTGCGAAACTATGATTTTAGCATATATCACCAGAGAAATTGTCGGATTGTAACTAGTATGCGTTACGACTAGGGATTGCAATACCGGTGTACCGGGATACCGAATACCGGTATTTTGAGCCATTTGTACAATTTTGTAATACCGGCATTCACAAGTTTAAATACCGATTTTTAGGTATTTACTAGAAATTTAGAATTCTTATTTGTGAAATTCTTATTCTTATCTGTATATTCTTATTCAGAACCTATCCACATTCAGAAGAATTCGATACAGTTATCGAAGATTATAATGACACTAATGTTGATAGTGAAAATTAATTATCTCTTGAACAAAAATTAGAATTAGCGATAACTAAAAAAATTTCAACATACCAAAATACAATACAAAAATCAGCTGTATCCAAAACAATCCGACGAGAAATAGATTTATTTGAAGATGAGGCATTTAGAGGTAAATACTTGGAAAAAGTATATCGCGCATTGCTAACAGTACCACCAACTAGCGTAGATGCTGAATGAGCGTTTTCTACAGCTGGTAATTTTTGCACAAAAATTACGTTCCATGCTTAATGATAGTACAATTGATGCATTATTTTTTAAGATCATTTTTCAAAAATTTGTAATGGTACCTCAGACTGAATGGTGATATTTACACTTTTTTTGAGATTTAAATAAATAAGATGTTCCTTTACTTTTTTTGTGATTCTTTATATACTGTTATAATTTATGAGTTACAAATATTTTTGTGATATTTACATGCTCTAATAAAACTGGCAAATAAAACAAAAAAACCTGCGTTTTCTTTCTTTTTCTAAAATTTCTAATACCGGTATTAAAACCGGTATCCCTGTATTAAGATCTAAAAAATACCGAATACCGGTATTGAACTTTTGTTCCGATATTGCAATCCCTAGTTACGACTGTGTCAGGAGATAGCCAGATATAATTTTTACATAATTAAATCTCAACAAATACAAGGTGGTTATAATTAAAGTGGCACTATTCAGATTCCTCTAGAACCCGTTCTGCCAATCGGAATTTGAAGAAACTTGGTATATACGTTATATGGACCATGGGGAAAAGATTTCTGTTTTCTGTAATAAAAGAATAGTTCATATTTTTAACACCAGATGGCACTTTTCAGAAATTTCTTACGCAAATTAGTCAAACCTATAAACAGACTTGCAGTCAGAGCCCGAAAATCATTCTGCGTGCCTTTGTCATCGTTAGTCATGCCTTACAGAAGAAAGATCTTAGATAAGAAAGATTGATAAAACTGCTTTATCAAAACTGCAGCAATTGTTTAGCTGCACTGCGTGAATGTTTGAATTGATTGCGAAAAACAACCCATGTCGAAATTCTGCTTCGTGGTAACTTAAGCGAGAATCGTGTAATATCCAGAGTTTTTCCAGGGGGCTGTCTTCCTCGCTCACCCGACTTAAAGCCCTGTGATTTCTGGTTGTAGGGATTCCTAAGAGACCATGTTTATGGAGGAGAAATTAGCCTAACACGCCATGTTGCTGAGTTTCTTCGCGCTACCATTGAAAACGCTATAACGAGCTTTCAACACGTACTTGATGTCAATAAAGTACTTGATGTCAATATACATTTTGTACTTGAATAAATATTAATGATTCTGACAAATTTTTTTGTCTTTCTTTAGGCATCACGATTCTCCCGGTGTTCAAAATCTGAACTATTTTTTATTGCAAAAATATTTTCCCCGTGCTCCATATAATGTATGTACCAAGTTTCATCAAAATCCGTTTGGCTGAACGGGTTCTAGAGGTGTCTGAATAAAGTCACTTTAATTATAACGACCCTGTATTAAATGAAAAAAATCACTTTTTTAGATTACACAATCTAAAATTATTTATTTCAAAAAGGATTTATTAATATGCAATCCATTAATTCAACTTTTCATGCGGCATATATCTAAAACCAAACAATGCATAAAATTCATTACTCTCTTTTTAATACTTCCAGCATAGAAAAATGGGACAGCATTTATTGGCATTTTTTTCCATCAAAATATCTATTCAAAGAAGATAAATTAAAAATCTTGGAAAGATTTCAAAATCAATGAACATTTAATATAAAGCGGGATTCTTCCTACTGCTAATAATGAAAATTTATCTGTCTTCCTCCCTTCACTTCGTTTCCGAACAAAGTGGCGTTGCCATTAGAAACGGATGCAAACAGCGGAAAATTGATGAAGAAATCTCGGACTTTTTTTTTTTTTTTTTCACTCCCAATTCTCTGCTTTCAACACAGTAATCGAAAAATATTGTCACCCAGCGGGTATGGGGACTGGTTGATCGTTAAATTATTATGGAAGGAAATTGTGTGCTTAAAAAAGGCAAGTGAAAACGATTTTTTTTTTTATTGATGTTAAGTGATTTTTGTTAATACTTCTTTACATTGAAAAAAGATGACAAAATAACAAAAGAAATTATAATAAAATAACAAACAAAAACAAGTAATATTTAAAAAAAAAAAAAAAATTTTAAGTCAATTCCTATTTTTTTTTTCACTCTATTGCAGAAAGTCCATTATAAATAATTTTCATTCCTTTTTTTTAAGTTTATCTGGCGCCCTCTATTGGTAGATACATGCAACTTAAATCTAAAAAAAAAAAAAAAAGCTAAAATTAATTAATTTAATTTAATTAATGAATTAATATTTGAAAAACTGTATTAACATCAAGTGTCATCCACTACAAGTTAAAAAAATGTATTTGAACCTGAGTGGATGAATAAAAAGTATTTTATGAACGATTGAAAATTTGATCAAGATATATATAGGGAGAGTGTGAGCTAATAGAAGGAATTGAATGAATATATTGTTTCGACGAAATTAATTATATGTCTTTTTGGAGTAAAAAAAAAAAATCTCATAAATAATCTAAAACAAAATATAAAAATAATAGCATTGGAATAATAATATATTAAATTTTAATACATTGATTAATAATATTTGTCTAAAACATTTGCTTATCTGTTATATTGTCTTGTGTTCTAAATGTCAGTATTGTTTTGCTATAAATTGTCCATTTTCTTCTATTCTAAATATTTGGATTCTTTTTGCTATAAATTGTAAATATTCTTTTATTCTACATATTTAAATTATTTTGCACTAAATATTATACTTTTGTTCTAAATGTCAGTATGTTTTTGCTTTAAATGTCATTATTCTTTAGTTCTAAATATTCAGATTCTTTTGTTCTGTTGTTGTTCTAATGCAGCTGGCAATACAGAGACAGTTAATCTTTATGCCAGGCGGAAGGATTGCACCGCTGTTACTTATTTAGCACTACCCAGAGGGCACGTGTAACTTGAAGATATGCTACGGATGCGAGTAACACTACCCCTACAACGCTCTACGGTCCTATTAGACCGGGACGTACGGTTTAAAGGGATTCCGAACCACTGCAAACATCTACGGCACCGCCAGGACTCGAACCCTGCGGTTGCGAGCGCCAGAGTCCTAGCCACTCGGCCATCAGTCCTTTTTTTTTTCTTCTAAATCTTCATATTCTATTGCTCTAAATGTCATTATTCTTTTATTCTAAATCTTCATATGCTTTTGCTTTAAATGTTATTATTTTTCAGTTCTAAAAATGCTCAGATTCTTTTGTTCTAATTGTCGTTGGGGTGTTGCCCTTTGCAAATGCCGGTCACTTTCCACATGTGGTTAATCGCCCCTAGAGCAGCAGATATGAAACAAATTCCATGTTACACCACTGAAAGCCTACTTGTCTGCACCCACAATTTGGAACGAACATCCCCAAGAGCTGTTTGCACCCTTCTCTACCTAAAGCAGCTGCTCGAATTGGCTGATCGTTAAATTATTATGGAAGGAAATTGTGGGCTTAAAAACGGCAAAGTGAAAACGATTTTTTTTTTTTTATTGATGTTAAGTGATTTTTGTAATACTTTTTACATTGAAAAAAATATGACAAAATAACAAAAGAAATTATAGTAAAACAGCAAACAAAAATAAATGTATTGTTTTAAGGAAATTAATTGGAGTAAAAAAATCTCATATATAATGTAAAACAAAATATAAAAATAATAGCGTTAGAATAATAATGTATAGTTATGTATCAAATTTTAATACATTGATTAATAATGTATTCATCTGAAATAATTGCTTATTTGCTATATTGTCTTTTGTTCTAAATGTCAGTATATTTGTGCTTTAAATGTCCATAGTTTTCTCTGCTAAATGTTCACGTTCTTTTGTTCTAAATCTTCACATTCTTTTTGCTTTAAATTCCATATTCTTTTGCTTTAAATTCAATATTATTTTGTTCTAAAGCTTCATATTCTTTTTGTTCTAAATATCATTATTGTTTTGTTCTGAACGTCATTATTCTTTTGTACTAAATGTCCACATTATTTTGTTCTACATGTCAGTATATTTTGCTTTAAATAACCATATTCTTCTGTTCTAAATGTTCAGATTCTTTTGTTCTAAATTCAATATTCTTTTTATTCTCAATCTTCATATTCCTTGGTTCTAAATGTCCACATTCTTTGGTTCTAAATGTCCACATTCTTTTGTCCTAAATGCCATTATTCTTTTCTTCTAAATGTTCAGATTCTTTTTGCTCTAAATGTTCAAATTCTTTGCTTTAATTGTCCATATTCTATTCTAAATCTTCATATTCTTTTGCTCTAAATGTTCAGATTCTTTTGTTCTAAATGTCAATATTCTTTGCTTTAATTGTCCACATTCTTCTGTTTTAAATGTTCAGTTTCTTTTGTTCTAAATGTCCATATTCTTTTACTGTAAATGTCATTATTCTTGTTAATGTTCAGATTATTTTGTTCTAACAGTGTACATTTTTTTGCCTTAAATGTCATTATTCTTTTGCTTTAAATGGTTATATTCTTCTGTTCTAAATGTTTATATTCTTCTGTTCTAAATGTTCAGATTCTTTTGTTCTAAATGCCATTATTCTTTTGTTCTCAATGTTTAGATTCTTTTGTTTTAAATTTCACTGTTCATTTGCTTTAAATGTCCATATTCTGTTCTAAATGTTTAGATTCTTTAGTTCTAAATCTTCATATTCTTTTGCTCTAAATATCATTATTCTTTTGTTCTAAATGCTCAAATTCTTTTGTTCTAAATGTCCATATTCCTTTAGTTTAAATGTCCTATTCTCCTATTTCTAAATGTTCAGATTCTTTTTGTTTTAAATGCCATTGGGGTGTTTACTATTGAAAATATCAGGGCACTTTGACCTGTGGTCATTCGCTCCTAGAGCGGCAGATATGAAGCAAATTCAATGTTACAACACTGAAATTCAATGTTACACCACACACACTGCACTCACAATTTGAAACTAACATCACCAAAGGCAGTTTGTATGCTTATCTCATTCACCTCAAACCAGCTGCTCAACAAGCTTCAGGTTCGAATCCTGGAAGTGTCATGGTTGTTTGTTAGGGGGTTCCAAATCCACTGTAAACTGTTGGTCTCGGTATATTTAGCCCACGTGCGCACAAAATGACAGTAGAGCAACATACCAAACCAGCTGTTTTAAATACAAATATGTTGAATTAAACATAAGAATAAGTCTTCAAAGCTAATAACTCCCTTTCTATTTAAAAAGGTAAATTAAAACACTCATTTAATCTTTGTACGTAAAAAAAGGTAACAAAATATTCTTTGCTTATCTCGTATTTACTTGATATTGATGCTTCTTTACATAATATGTATAAAAAGTAAATTGCAATTTATTTATTCAAATGCAAAGACTTACCTAAACCTAAAATTTTTGACTTTACATCATTGGCAATAACCCTTTAAATGATACTTGCATACTTTGCTAACATATAACTAAGCACACTTGACTAACACACAACGAAGCAACACCTAACTAAACATACTTAGCTAACACATAGCTAAGCATACTTGACTAACACATAACTAAATACACTTGATTAATATATAACTAAGCAAAATTGACCAACACACAACGAAGCAACATATAACTGATCACACTTAGCACTAAGCACAATTGACTTACGTATAACCTAAGCACAATTGACTTACGTATAACCTAAGCACACTTGACTAGCACACAACGAAACAACACATAACTGAGCACACTTGACTGACACATAACTAAGCACACTTCACTAGCACACAACAAAGCACACTTTACTACACATAACTAAGAACATTTTACTCACACATAAGGAAACAAACTTGGCCAATACATAACAAAATGATTTTTAAAAATTTTTACTTACTTCAAGCATATAAAGGCTTTGCTAACTTTGGATCACAATAACAAAAGGCAGTAGTAAAAGTTAGGGTCAAATATGCTTGTGATTTTGATTCAGTGCTGTTCATGGATAAACTTTAATAATTTCTTAAAATAAATACCCGATGTTTAGCTGCCATATTTATTAAAATTTTCAGAGACGGCACTGCACAACTGCGGCACTAACACATTTATAGTATACGTATAACAAATATTTACAGAATCACCTTAAAAGCAGTTCGTTCTTTGTATCCTCCCGTTACTGCCTGGAACTCTTCACTCCACCCCCGCACACTCCCTTTTATCTTTCCTCCTCTCCCAATGTCTGTTCCAGTCTAACGGGTTAAAGAAAAAACGTGCGAAAGTCCAAAGACTAATGTAAGGGGTCAATTAGTCCTTGAAAGAAGAATCTATCAAACTTGAACTTTTTTCGTCCTGTTTATAATTTGTTATGGGAATGTATGGTGGATCCTTACTGTGGCCAACAAAGTTGTGGGAAATTTAGTGTGAATCTAAATGCCAATACGAGGAAGCTTCCCGAATTACAATATGGTTAAAATATGCAAATAAACTTGGGGATGTAAATAAACTTACTAATCTTTTTTATACAACTGAAGCTGATGAATTTAGTTTTATTTTACTTAAAACCATCTTTTAAAACGTTGTTTATTTTTCGTTATTATAACTACTTTCTTTCTGAATTATTATTAAAATGTACTTTAATAATCTTTGATAATTGTTATTAAATGTCTCGAACTCTCAATTATTTATACTGCTATAATTATTTAAGATGCATAAATTATTAAACGAATGCCCCAGAGGCGCGCTCCCATGCATATGTAAATCTGCAATCTCGCCAATTATCCAAAAGTCTTTTAGTGCGCAGTTCTGGTAGCCCATGGCTAAGTAATTAAGTAGAATCTACATCAGGTGGAAACTTCATATTTCAGAACTACAAGTGCAGTTATTATTTTGCTAAGATTTGAAGGTAAATAAGGAGCTGACGTAAAACTATTAATAATGCATTAGTTTTCTAACTTTCTAATATAACTTGATAAATATTTGTAAAATCATTTATTTATCTATGTACATCATCATACTCAGACTGAAGTGCAGTCAAATTGAAAACACCATATATTTCCGAATATAATCCGATCCGTGTATAAACCGAGTGTGTTTTTTCTGCGAAAAATTTACTAAAACGCAAAACTCGTATATAAGAAAAATAAAATTCCTATAATTAGTATTCTATTATTATTCCTAGTGTAAGTTTTGGCTCTTCACTGTCAACAGGGATCAGATAGTCAACATCAAATTTTTTCATTTTGGCAACGACACAACGAACCAGCAATATAAACATTTTTCAAAATAAAAAAAAAAAAACTGATTTCATTTAAAATTAGATTCTTTTCATAACTTAAGGCGTATAAAGTAAAAGAAATAAAAACGTGCTTTATTTTGCCATATTTGGCGATCTATCCTTGCTACCCCATATTGGAAAGGAGCCTACGTTGTTTGTGAGATTAGTTGGATCTATATTGTTAGCTGCTATACTAGCAGCTAGTTGTGTCAGGATGAAATACTCTCTTTCTATTTATATTAATTTTATTTACACTATTAGTACATGCATACACATGGCACCCTGTGCCTCTTCTAGAATAGTATTAATATTTTAAAAGCCAAGAGCCGGTCCCTGACCGTTTGTTTTGATCTGACGCTCCTAGAGCTCACCTCGTGGTCTGAAGATCTCACCGCAACTGTCACTTACCACACTGGACCACAGTTAAGGACCCAGTTATTGGTCACAGTTTCCAGTTATAACCGTGACCTCTCGCTGTTATATATTAATAATATTTAACCTTATAATATATAAGCCGACCTTACTTTAGCTTTATAAAGTTATGGTCAGCCCGTCCTTGAAAAAGGGATCTATCACTTTTGAACTTTTCCCGTCTGCTTTATAATTTGTTATGGGAATGTATGGTGGATCTTTAATGTAGCCACTTTGTGATGTAAAAAAACATAATAATCTTTTTTTATATAACTTAAACTGATGAATTTAGTTTTATTTTACTTAAAACCATCTTTTAAAACGCTGTTTATTTTTCGTAATTATAACTACTTTCTTTCTGAATTATTATTAAAATGTTTTCTTATTACTCTTTTTACTTTGTGCTTTAATAATCTTTGATAATTGCTATTAAATGGACAATTTGTAAGCAAATAGCAATCTCGAACTCTCGAATTATTTATGCTGCTGTAATTATTTAAGATGCATAAATTATTAAGCGAATGCCTCAGGGGCGAGCTCCCATGCATATGTAAATCTGCAATCTCTCCAATTATCAAAAGTCTTTCAGTGCGCAGTTCTGGTAGCCCGTGGCTAAGTAATTAAGTAGAATCTATATCAAGGTGGAAACTTCATATTTCAGAGCTATAAGTGCAGTTATTATTTTGCTTAGATTAGAAATAAATAAGGAGCTGACGTAAAACTATTAATAATGCATTAGCTTTCTAACTTTCTAATATAACTTGATAACTATTTGTAAAATCATTTATTTATCTACGTACTTTATAATTATGCTAAGGCTGAAATGCCGCCAAATTTTTTTTTGTTCTAATGCAGCTGGCAAATACTTAGGACAGCTTGGTCCTGGATGCCTTAAGGCAAGCACTGCACAGACGTTACTCACTTTGCATTACCCAGAGGGCGCGTTTAACTTGAAGATAAGCCACGGACGCGGAGTAACAACGCCCCCGCAACTCTCTACGATCTTGTTAGGACCGGGACCTACGGTTTAAAGTGGATTCGAACCACTTTAAACCGTAGTGCCATGGATGGCAGTGCCATCCATGGCACCGCCGGGACCTGTGGTAACGAACCCGAAACTTGTGGTAACGAGCTCCAGAGCACTAGCCACTCGGCCATTCAGGCCCCAAACTCAAAATTCATATATAAGAAAAAATAGGGGCCTGAATGGCCGAGTGGCTAGCGCTCTGGCGCTCGGTACCACAGGTTTCGGGTTCGAGTCCCGGCGGTGCCATGGATGTTTGTAGTGGTTAGGAATCCACTTTAAACCGTAGGTCCCGGTGTAACACGATCGTAGAGCGTTGGGGAGAGTGACATAATAAAAATAAGGAAAAACTAGCTATTCATATATATAGTGATTAGGGGATTATAGTCCTTGTTGCTTCACATCCCCATATACCACTTCATTCATCATCATAAGAAAAATAAAATTCCGATAACGTTTATTATTTACAGTGTCCTATAATTTTTCTGGGGCCTGATAATCGAGTGACTAGTGCTCTAATATTCGGTGTCACAGGTTTCTGGTTCGAGTCCCGGCGGGGCCATGGATATTTGTAGGGTTCGGAAACCACTTTAAATCGTAAGTCCCGGTCTAATATAACTGTAGAGAGTTGTGTAACTGTATGGCTGATAACCCTACCCCGTAAAAAATAAACATCTTCTGTCTCGAGAAGTCTGCCAGTAGACAGACGACCTTGCCCACTATGAGTCTGTTGCGCCAATGATTATTATTATTATTTCAGGTTATGTTTGGGTTCTTTTCTGCTAGCAGGGGTTCAAATTGTGGCGATGGAATGTATGTTTGTTGATGGTTAGTCTGTAGGTCCCAGTCTAATGGGCCTAAAATGTGGGGGGGAATGAGCGTAGAGCGACAAACCAAACCAAATCCCCAATTTTAATATAACATCCCCAAGAGTAACATCTGTTAAGCTCCCTTTCTTCTCTTCAAGCCCAACAGTAGACATTCCGGCCTGCAGTTTTAACATGCACGTTCCCGGAATAAACACGGACGCCATCGGTCCAAGATCAGAATCAAGCACCCTTTGTTTGCAAAACCACTCGCGCCCTGTGTGACAGGTTTCAGGTTCGAGTCTCGGCTGTGCCATGGATGTTTGAAATGCGGTTTGGAATCCACTTTAAGCCGTAGGACTCGTTCTCATTCGTAAAGCGTCACAGAGCCCAATCAGACTTTCTCACCCACATCATTCCCAAACTGTAAAGGGGTAACTCAGCTCTAGGCACAATGATGTAGTGTGCTGTAGTAGCAGTAGTAGTATTTCGTGAAACCAACGTGTTATCCATCAGAGTTTTGCAGAAATATTGTGTGTATTAATATACACCTAACATATGCGTAATAGAACTTTCTCTCTCTGCTGCGGCCTCGTGGCCAAGTGGCTAGAGCTCTGGTCTTTGGTGTCACAGGCTTCAGATTCGAATCCCTTAGGGTGCATGGATGCTTGTTAGTAGTTCGGAATCCACTGTAAATTGTTGGTCTCGGTATATTTAGCCCACATACGCACAAGATGACAGTAGAGAGCCAAACAAAATATCTCACTGGTAGTTATACAATGTTATGGCGCACAGTCTATATTTTTTTTTTTTTTTTTTTTTACTCACAAACCTTTTTTATCAAAGCAGCTGTGTATAATTACAAAATTCTTTTTAGTGCGAATAGGGAGATTGAAGAAAAATCTTTTCTTTAAAATAAAAAAGAAGTGTTTTTTTATTATTATTATTGAACTAATCCATCTTTTTTTTTTTTTTTTTGTTAAAAAATTATGTTACAGAAAGTCTAGTTGTCATGAATTTATTGAAAATGTGCAGCCCAATGTAGTAATAATGGAAGTCTGTGTCGACCATTAATCAGTTGTCGTGGCAAATATTTTTTACTGACAGTCAGTTTATCAAAAGACAACATTCTGAAATATAGTCATTCTTCATCTCTATATGTAGAACGAGAGATTTATTTGTCTGTTTCTCTAAGTCTATTTCTCTAATTTTATTCTGTCTGTTTCTACTAAAACTATTACAAAAATAAATTATAAAAAAGTTATTTGCTCATTTTTTTTATTTATTTATTTATTTTTTTTTTTTATTCATATCACCAGATGGAGCCAATCACTTTTTCTATTTATAAAAATATTACTAGTAATAAATATCGTCACAAATCTTTATGATTTCTACTATGCACCTATTTTTTAATTTTTCAATTTATAGTATTTTCCTATTCTATATTTCGGAAACTCAACGCTCTGCACCCCAAATGTTTTTAAATAATGTTTCTTTTAGAATTTTCATTATTATTAATAACTAGCACTTTATCTCTCTCGATGCCACAAGTTTCGGGTTCGAGTCCCAGTAGTACTATGGATTTTTTTGTAGTGTTTCGGAATCCACTCTAAACCATAGGTAACTGCTAATTTGGCTGTAGAGCGTTGGGCGTATAGCTGACAACCCTATCTCTTAAAAGAAAACATCTCCGTCTCGAAATCTGCCTTAGGGTCACCATGGGGCTGTTGCGCCACCGAAGAAGTATAAATATCCTACCTCTCACATTAACAAAAAAATCATCATCGGCGCAACAGACCGATGGTGGGCTAAAGTTGTCTGCCTATAGGATATTCGAGACGATGTTTTATTTTTTACGGGGTAGGGTTGTCATCTTTACGCCCAACAGTCATATTAAACCGGGATCTACGCTTTAAGGTGGATTCCGAACCACTATAAACATCCATGGCACCGCCGGAACTCGAACCCGAAACCTGTGACACCATTCGCCAGAGCGCTACTCACTCGGCCTTCAGGCCGCAGGATATTTATACATTTTTGAAAGAACATACCTGAGAAATAGCACCTGAGATATTCGAATCCTCCTACACTGGCAACTGGCGTGCTTTTTACAATAGTAATTATGGGATAAGACCCCCTTACCAATGGAAATAAGACCCCTTAACCTCCTTATCTTGATTAAGAATGTCGAAATTACATGTAGGGTTCATTAATTATTATTAATGTTACAGGGATGTTAATGTTTAAAGTTATATTCCTTTTAGAAGGATATGTTTATCGTTAAACCCGTTAAGTTTGTTGACCTTATTAGAATAATAGCATTGGGGGCCTGATGAGTGGCTAGCGCTCAGGCGCTCAATACCATCGGGTTCGAGTCCCGGTGGTGTCATGGATGTTTGTAGTGGTTCAGAACCCACTTTAAACCGTAGGTCCCAGTCTCATATGATCGTAGACCGTTGCGGGGGCATTTTTTACTCCGCCTCCGTGGCTTATCTTCAAGTTACACACCCCCCCTGGGTAATGCAAAGTGAGTAACGTCTGTGCAGCGCTTGCCTTAAGGCATCCAAGACCAAGCTGTCTAAGTGTTTGCCAGCTGCATTAGGAAAAAAAAAAATATCAAAATAATTATAGCATTGGGGGCCCGATGAGTGGCTAGTGCTCAAAAGCGCTCGGTACCACAGGGTTCGAGTCCCAGTGGTGTCATGGAGGTTTGTAGGGGTTCGGAATTCACTTTTAAACCTTAGATTCCTGTCTAATATGATTTTAGAGCGTTGTGGGGGTAGTGTTACTCGCGTCCGTAGCATATCTCAAACTTTTCTTGTGCCCCCTGTGTAGTGCTAAATGGGCAATAGCATTCGTCGGTGCAGCCCACACGACATGCTTTCTTCAAGGCAAGTTTGTATTGGGCTGCTCACAGGAAATGGTCAATACGACCCATTCCTTGATGTAATCAAAATGTATACTAGCACTAATTTGATGGACTAACAAGTCTTTCAACGTTAAACTTGTTAACTTCTTAGAATAATAGCACTAATTTAATAAGTTAACAAGTCTTTGAATGTTTAACACGTTAGGCTTGTTATCTCTTTACAATAGTTTGGTTTGATTTGTCGCTCTACGGCCATCTTGTGCATAGGAGGGCTAAACAGACCTAGACTACAGTTTAAAAATGAATTCCGTACTACTAACAAACATTCATGCTACCACCAGGATTCGAACCTGAAGCCAGTGATACCAAAGGCCAGAGAGCTAGTCACTTGGCCACCAGTCCACCCTCTTTACAGTGCTAACACTAATTTGAAGAGTTAAAAAATATCCCTGGTATCGCTATCCACTATGACAAATGACAGATTCGATTCAAATAAAAACATTAAAATTTTATTTTATTGTCTTATGTTTCAGCATGATAGCAACACCATGCACAACATTAATTCAGTAAAAATATTTCTTCTACTGAATCAACTAGAATATCATGAGAAAAGTCCATCCTGTTTAAATACCAAGTGATGTAATTTTTTTTATCTATTAATTAATGCAGTATCCCATATTCTTCTGAAATTTTAATAATAGTTTGTATGAGCCAAAATGTAAGATATGACCGACTCAAAGACGACTTAAACATAAAGAGAAATTAATAATATTTATTTTGAAAATAAATGTTATTAAATTCTGATGTTCAAAATTCAAATTAAATGTTAATGTTTTTCAATTTAAATGTTTAATGTTGTCCTGTAAACTTGCCATTGGACATTAAAATTTTTTTTGAAAATTTATTAACAGAGTAAATAAATCAGATGTTGTTCTAAGGTACAGTGATTATTTTACGTAAATCTACTGGGAATTTAAAAAAAGATGTCTCGTATGTATTAATTATAATTTTAGAATGCATCTATTGAAAATTATATTCTATTCATAAAATGTTTTTTAATAAGAAATTTGCTTAGTATTCATTGTAATCTTTTTAAGAAACGTATTATCGATTTTCCCGTAAAATAACAAATATATTTACAAATTTAATATTTTAAATCCTTTGACATTTTTATTTCCAAAAATGATTTATTTTTTTTTGGTGGACTGTTTTTAGTTGACTTTTGAACATTTATTAGAAACACTTCATCGCTTGTAATAAAATTTGAACATTTAACTAAAAAATTTTCTTTTTGAACAGAATACTGTAAGGATGGAATTGCATGGATATTTTACTTTTAATTAGAAAAATATTTTAGTTATTTTTATTCAGAGTAAAATCAATTTAGTTTGTTCCGAATTAAATCAGTTTGGTTTGTTCCGAATTAAATCAGTTTAGTTTGTTCCGAATTAAATCAGTTTGGTTTGTTCCGAATTAAATCAGTTTGGTTTGTTCCGAATTAAATCAGTTTGGTTTGTTCCGAATTAAATCAGTTTGGTTTGTTCCGAATTAAATCAGTTTGGTTTGTTCCGAAAATCAGTTTGGTTTGTTCCGAATTAAATCAGTTTGGTTTGTTCCGAATTAAATCAGTTTGGTTTGTTCCGAATTAAATCAGTTTGGTTTGTTCCGAATTAAATCAGTTTGGTTTGTTCCGAATTAAATCAGTTTGGTTTGTTCCGAATTAAATCAGTTTGGTTTGTTCCGAATTAAATCAGTTTGGTTTGTTCCGAATTAAATCAGTTTGGTTTGTTCCGAATTAAATCAGTTTAGCTTGTTCCGAATTAAATCAAGACAAACACTTTATAAGAAAAATTGATTTTATCATTTTTAATTTTATTTGCAAATTTGATATTGTACTTTTAGGAAACTTTTTGTTATTGTACCTTTTAAACTTATTTAGAGGACACAAATTTCTAGAATTTTTTTCCTTTGAATGTTCTAAACTACTTTAATTCATCATCAGCATAATCAGTGGCGCAACAGCCCCGAGGTAGGCCTAAGCCGTCTACCTACTGACAAAGACAGGAGATGTTTTCTTTTTACGGGGTATGGTTGTCAGCTCTACGTTCAACCGTCATATTAGACCGGGACTTACGGTTTAAAGTGGATTCCGAATTACTACAAACATCTATATCACAGCCGGGACTCGAACTCGAAATCTATGGCATCGAGGGGCAGAGTGTTAATCACTCGGCCATCAAATTCCTAAATTAATTACTCAGTTTATATTGTATATGTTTTTTACATTCGAACCATCACCTACGCTAATTCACTATAATTCGACCTCTGACTCTGTAGTCAAGTTATTCGACCACAATGTCAATTATTCGACCTCTTCCTCTGTAACTATACCTCTGTGGGAAAGTCGGCAAGTGGCCAAATTGGACGGATTGAAACAGAGAGACGTAATGGTATTTTCGGAAGGTATTTTCGGAGAGGTTTTAATTACAACAAAAATAATTAGAATTTTTAATTAGAATTTTAAGTTACATAATGTCAAAATAAAAATTGGATGAAAAAATTTCACAATGAATTTTGAAATTATATTTCAGAACTGTTTTCCTCCGCGTATGGTGGACTGATGGCCACTTGGCTAGCGCTCTGGCCTTTGATACCACAGGCTTCAAGGCTGGCATCCTGACGGTGGCATGGACTTTGTAAGTGGTTCGGAATCCTGTAAAACTGTAGGTCCCGGTCTAATTCGTCTCAAGTGTGCAAAAAATGACCGTAGAGCGACAAATCAAACCTGCAAATCAAATGTCTGCCTTTCACCCCTAACAAGTAATCGATTCGTCCATTTCCGCTTTTAAAATATTTTTCCCCCATATAATCGGTGGTCGGAACTGCAGATTCATGATCTAATATTGCCTAATTTTGAAATTTCTTTAGAGAGTGAGGGAGAGAAAGAATTATATAAATATATTCTAAGCTTATAGATATTAATCTTTTTATAAGTTTTATTATTAACTAAAAATGCTATTAATTCCTGGGTCGAGTGCTTTCTTAAATCACGTTTTGTAAAATTACTATCATCCGATTACACAACTAATTTGAAACCACCTATTTCTTGAAATACTGCAGCATTTTTTTTTTCTCACGAAAAGAGTTTTGGCATTTCATTCCCAAGAAAGAGGAATGTGTGCTATTTGACAAATATATAATTAACCCATCACTCAAATTTGACAGCAGACGAGCATAATATATTAAATGCAAATAGTTTTTGTACACATGAGAATAATCTATTACACAAATCAGTTAGCACAGGTCGAAACAACTACAGATTGAACGTGAACTATACCATGAGTTGTTCCATCGTGATAAGTGATAGACCACGAGTGGAAAAATGTCTACTCAATGAGAAGCGAGGGAAGCTTCCCTCCCTTTCTTTATGGAATATCTTAAAAGAATTTTTTATGTGAAAAAGGGGGAGAGTTCTGCGACGTGTCGACCAGAAGTTTTTTTTTTCTCTGAAGTGACTGAACAGGTCGGAGTTTTCCGCCCGTTTCCAAAGTGAACCTTTTATGGTTTCGTGAATCACGCCGTGGGATAGTTGAGGTCTGCCGCAGACAACGTGTTTACATTTGTTCACGTGTACAGAATACCTCGGTATGACTACACGCTGGAGTGGAAGCTCATCAACGAGCTCTGCTGGCCTTATGCAAGGCGCAACCATGTTGCAATTTTTGAATCATTTGTATATGTACTAGACATAAACCTTCATGCCAAGTTAAGTAGCGGCATTGAATGGCCGAGTGGCTAGCTGGCGCTCGGTACCACAGGTTTCGGATTCGAGTCCCGGCGGTGCCATGGATGTTTGTAGGGGTTCGGAATCCACTTTAAACTGTAGGTCCCTGTATAATAGGATCATAGTGCGTTGCGGGGCATTGTTACTCCGCGTCCGTGGCTTGTCTTCAAGTTACAGCTCCCCTTGGGTATTGCAAAGCGAGTACTTCGGTGCAGCGCTTGCCCTAAGGCATCCAAAACCAAGCTGTCTAAGTGTTTGCCAGCTGCATTAGAAAGAAAGAAAAAAAGTTAAGTAGCGGCATGGAATGGCAATTATTATTAGGGAAATGGAGACTCACATAACATTATATATTGGAGAAATAAAATGATTACTGAAAAAGATCAAGATTTGAAAATATTTTGATTTTAGCCTTTTACTTTCTTCAAAACAATAGGAAAAATGATACTTCAAAAGCAAGTCATCATTCAAAATATTTTTTTTTTTTGTCAAAACTATAATTTAAACTAAGTTTTTGCAATTTTTAGTAATTATTTTTAAATAATTAATCAAAAAATATTCAGGTAGTTAACGATATTAAAAATCGTTCTTTTCTTATTTTATGTTAGACCAAAAAATGCAGTCCAAAAAGCTCATTTTAAAAGTATTATCTTATATAAGAGAAGGAGTGATTATGGCAGCCAAATGTTCCTCGACAAATTAATTTTATCGTTTAAAATATTGTTACTGTATTACATCAGAACCTAAATTTAAAATATCTAATGATTTGTTGGAAAAAGAATTAAAGTAGTCAATAATTTAATACTGAACTTTTATTTTGCTATAGATCAAAATTCAGTCTATATATTGAAATCTTCTGGTAAAGATGAGACGAAGAAATCTTCAACCAAAGACAGTCTTATTGTTACCTGATCATCATCAGGAGATCAATAAAGAATCTTTGAATTCGCATCCATCTAATTATCAGTGCGGGCAAAGAAATTCCTGTGAATCAACAATACAAGCCATGACAAATTCTGATAGTGATCATCACACCAAAGCTGAATCCTTGAATTCTACTTCACTAAATTCTCTAAGCAGCCGGGAAAATTCTCTTCACTTAATTTCACAAGCTTCAACAAATCCCGATGTTAATAAAGATTTTACCGATTTAGGATCAACGGATTCGAATTCAACCAATAATCTTTACGAGCAGAAAATTCCCCTTCAATTAACACAAGCTGCACCAGATGACGCTGTTACTGTTACAGAACTAATGGATTCAGGTTCAACTGGGCTTAAAAAAAATGGAAGTCTTAATTCATCAGGAGATGATTCAATATCTGATAGGAGTGGAACTACTGAAGAATTAAATAACAGTGGAATAGAATCTGATGACGAAATTGAATCCAAACGTCCCAAGTCAACGAAACTGATAAGTCCTGTAGAACTGTCTCCAGCTGCATATAAAAATGCTATACTCAGCATAGATACGGCAAAGTTTTGCTTACTAAGAACCACATACATCACCATGAAGCAATTGGAATCGAATGCAAAAGAAGCCAATGAACATATGAATGCAGTGCGAAATCTTGTATTCAAAGAATTAGTCCAGTTGAACGTTCCTCCGAAGCTTTTAGCTAAAGATATGTTCAATCTAATAAAAGAAATCTTTATATGCCGTTATTACTTGAATAAAAGTTGTTGATTGCCAGAAACAGAGATTATTTGCTATAATAAATATCCTGAATGATGAATTAAAAGGCAGTGGAAATTTTAAATGAGTCCAAATATGTAAAACAGAAGTTGGAAAATCGACAACGTTCAGTCATTAAATTATTGTTCGATAATTTACCACTAATATTTTTCGTCTGTATTGTTACTCTTGTTCTATGGTTAGGAATAAATTTCCCCCTTATCAATGTTTATCCGTTAGTTTTTAATTTATGAAACGTTTTTGATTCTTAATCTGTTTAAGTGAAATTTTTTTTATAAATCTTTTACAATAACTAGATTAATTTTTGAAAAAAAAAAAAATTCCACGATATTTTGTAGTTTTATGCTAATAAATATTTCCACAAATATTGTTAAAAAAATACACGAAATCTTATGTAAGTCGTGTTTTAAAAATTAAATTTTTTTAACAGAAATTGAATTTTTTTATTATTATATTAAATTTATTTTAGAATTTGCAATTGTTTGACTTACTGTGTCGTCTGGGCATGTTAGATCTACAACGGCTTCAAGAATAGGCCCACTTTCAGGTTCATGGGAACACTTTAAACATATATAGTGCTTGTAAATAAAAATTACAAATGTACTCTGTGTTATTATACAAAGAAATAAAGATTAAAAATAAAATTTGATCACAAGTGTACGATTAAATCACTACAGTTCACTCCAAAGTCGGATATTTTCAGAGTTCTCGAGTCTACGTCGAATCTAATTGTCTGGTCTGCGACAAACCTTAATTATCACATGGCATGATAAACGAAACCGCAAGGAGTTCAATTCGAAAAACAGGCCGAAATTCCAACCTATTCAGTAACTTCAGAGAAAAGCTCATAGTATAGTTCATATTCAATCTGTAGTTTTTCGACCTGTGAAGGTCGCACAGACATTCGTTAATTTCTTGAGTCTCCTTATACATAACGAATATCTGCTATCAGATTTCATTGACAGGGTGTTCTCATCAGTACAAAACACTAATTGCATGTAGTATAAATATCCACGATACTAATTGTCTGCCGTCAAATTTGAGTGATAGATTGTTATATTATATTTACTGAATAACATGCATTCTTCTCCTTGGAATAAAATGCCAAAACTCTTTCCGTGAGAAAAAAAAAATGCTACACTTGCCTTCTAAAAAGCAGACTTTTCAGTTTTCATCTGGCAGACTTTGAATTCATTTTTTCTCAACTTGACAAATTAAAATTCATATTTACGAGCAATTCATAACATTTAGAAATCAATAAATAAAGTTGACCTGCCCCTTTGGTAATAACGAGATTTGAAAGCATTTTCTTTTCATTTATTCTTTTGTAAGTCTTCACTTCCAACTCTGTAATGAATCAGAAGAAATTATACAAAGATTTAAATAAAAATTCAATTATTATTCATTTGCCTTGACTATTATAAATTCTATCTTTATTAATAATGGCTTATAAGATACACTTGATCCACATTTACTTGAATTAAAAAAATTTCGCATAATATTAGATGTTTATATAATCGGATTTGTAACATGAAATCTCATCGAAAAATCTAAATACATTTAATTACATCTATGTTAATTTTCAATAATATAGTATAGAACATATTGTAGAGTTTTTACCACGGGAAGAGTTTTGGCATTTTCATTCCCAGGAGAGCGGAATGTATATTCTTTAATAAGTACATAATAACCTATCGCTCAAGTTTGACAGCCAATGAGCAGTTTTGTGGGTAGTTATATTATGTGCAATTAGTGTTTTGTACTAATGAGAACAACTTGTCACTTAAATCTGATGACAGATATTCAGTGTCATGTATGAGACATTCTGAAATTAGCGATTGTCTGTACGACCTTCACAGGTCGAAACAATTAGAAATGCTGTGGACTACGTGATGAGTTGCTGCATCGGGATTGGTGACAGACCATCGACTGAAGAAGTGTCCATTCCAATGAGAAGCTGACCCACATTCTTGATGGATTTTCTTCAAGGGAGATTTTTGGAGAGAAGAAAGAGTTCTGCGACGTGTCGACAAGAAGTGTTTTTTTTTTTCTGAAGTGACTGAATAGGCCGGAGTTTTCGCAAGTTTTAAAATGAGCTTCTTGTGGTATCGTGAATCCCGCCGTGTGATAATTAAGGTCTGTCGCAGACTGAGTGCATTAGATTCGTCGTAGACTCGAGAACTCTGAAAATCTCCGCCCTTTGAGTGAACTACATTTGTGATTTAATCGTGCACATGTGATCAAATTTTATTTTCCTTTCTTTGTATGATAACCCAGAGTTCATTATTTGTATATATACACTCAAGAGCCAAAACATTATGACCACCTGTCAATAACGAGTTGGCCCACCTTTGGCGCACAACACAGCTTCAACCCGCCTTGGCATGGATTAATACCACCACTTAATACCAGTTAAATACCACTTCCACCTGATCACGTGCCTTCCACGTCATCCAGGCGAGTTCATTGCAAAATGTAGGGGTGGTCATAATGTTTTGGCTCTTGAGTGTATATATGTGTGTGTGTGTGTGTGTGTGTGTGTGTGTGTGTGTGTGTGTGTGTGTGTGTGTGTGTGTGTGTGTGTGTGTGTGTGTGTGTGTGTGTGTAAAAAAAAAAAAAAAATTTAAGTGTTCCTATGATCCTGAAAGTGGCCCTCTTCTTGAAGCTGTTATGGGTGTGTGTAGTATAGGGCGAGACGTAACAATCCCATTATACTTTATTTATATTGTAAACTAAGTTAATATATCCACTATTTTGGAACGATACACATTGTTAATCTCTATAAAAATCACCAATATTGAGCAGATAATAAATAGCACATTAAAAATGTTTATTTAAAACTTATATTTGTAACTTTCAATGTTGTTTTCATGTTAAATATCATATCCACTATCCTTCATTAAGAAAATTGCTAATTTTTCAGTGCTTATTAAACATCCAATTTTAAAGCAAAACGGACGAATCGAATACTTGTTATAGGCGTTAGTCACACATATATAGAGCAATGAAATTTTGAATTTCGAAATTTTTATTTTGATATAGTGTTATTTAAAATCTTAATTATTAAATATTAAAATTATTTTTTGTCGCAATTAAAAACCCCCTCCGAAATTTTCTCCCCCTATTACACAGTTATATTTGAATTCGTCTTAGTTAACAGCTTCGCAATTTTTCTCGGTAGTGCTTGAACCTTAGCCGTTAGTAATTCATACACATTTTGGTTGTTAACATCATTTGAAAGAGATACTAAGGTGATGAAGACACTCTGGCTGTAATTAAGTACCGTATAGAGATGATTTATACAAAAATATTTTTTTTATAATTAAGATTACCAGAAAAGTAAAGTCATTGGTAAATATTTTTTTTTTTTTTTTTTTCCAATGGCAGATTATGAACAGTTACGGCAAAAAAGGACAACGAAAAAAAAACATACAACAACAGCAAAATAATACAGCAAAACATGCTGAAACAGAGTCATTAATCTAACACTAATGACAAGTTGCAGATCTTTTTTGGCCACTAAAACGTGTTACCAGGTGCACCACGGGGAGGTAGATCTACTGCGCACCCCCTATTGGTAAATATTAATCCCGAGGATTTATATATATATATATATATATATAATATTTATATTTATATATATATATATTATTTATATAGTGTATATATATATATAGTAACGTCTCTGCCTATACTAGACCTATAACAACTTCAAGAAGAGGGCCGTTTTCAAGTTCACGGGAACACTTTTTAATTTTTATTAATAAGCATTATATAATATATATAATTTACAAAAAATTAAAATTAAGGATAACTTGATTCACAAGTGCAATTCACTCCAAGGAGAGTCAGAGTTCAGAGTCTCAACTTTAGAGTTCTCCAGTATACGGCGAATTTAATTGCCTGGTCTGCGACAGACTTTAATTATCACATAGCGTAATACACGAAAACACAAAGGACTCCCTTTTAAAACAGGTGGAAACTACTGCTTGTTCAGGCACTTCAGAGAAAAACAACTCGTCGTAGATCTCTTCTTTTTCCTCCAAAAGCCTCCCGTTAAGAAGATCCGTCAAGAATGGGTAGGGGGTAGCTTCCCTAACTTCTCATTTGAGTGGACACTTCCCCGCCCATGATATTATCACCAATCAAAATGCAGCAACTCGTGGCGTAGTCCATATTCCATCTTTGTTTCGACCTCTGAAGGTCGAACAGACAATCGCTAATTTCATAAAAGTCTCACTATCCATGGCACGGATTTTCTGCTATCAGATTTGAATGACAAGTTGTTTTCATTAGTACAAAACACTAATTGCATGTAATACGAGTATAACTATCCACAACACTGCTTATTGGCTGTCAAATTTAAGTGATAGGTTGTTATTATGTATTTGTTAAAGAATATACATTCCTCTCTCCTGGGAACGAAATGCTATAACATTTCTCGTGGGGGAAAATGCTACAATACAAAACAAGGTGGTTACAGAAGTTGTGAAAAGCATTTTCCCAACTAAATTAATATTTCCCTGATTTACGGCTACTAATTATATCAGTTACTGGCTATCTCTCTATTCAAAATCACTATATGTGTACAATATACATTAAAAATACTTTTACTAGTTAAATTTTATAAAAAATTACTTTTTTTTCATATTAAATAACTTTTAAAAAATAGAATGAACATCGTAAAAAAATCAAACAGAATATTACAAGATAACCTGTGAAGTTTTTTTCTAGTTTTGGTATTGTGTAATTTTAATTTTAATTAAAATCCCATATAAATGGCACTTCCTCCCCTATGATGCTGCTCTTTTTCAATCTGCTCGATTGGTCTCTAGCCACTTTTCCACAGCATCAATAGTCGGACTATAATTAAAATTATGTAATAAAAATTAGTATGTGTAGACTTCATAATTTGCTGAATTAAATGCAGTAAAAATGTTAGGTTCATAATAGAAAACTTCAAGTTATTAGTTAATTAATTCTGTCAAATACTACTGTGTCCAAAAAAAAGTAAGACGAATTTTCAATTTAAATTTCAGGGGCCATATGGTAATTCATTTTTTCGGTTGTTGGCACTGTCCTGACATCTGTGTGAAATTTAACGTCAAAATATTCATTAGTGTTTGAGTTACGTTTAGTTTTGTGAGATACTAAAACTGATTCCGGCAATTTTTGAAATGTCTCTTCAATAGACTCAAAACGGTGTCCGCGGAGTGGTCTTTTTGAGTTTAGAGAATAACCAGAAGTAGCACGATGCTAAATCAGGTGAATACGGTGGAACGATATGGGTTTCATTTTTGGCAAAAAAATCATGAAGAATCAATGCTGTGTGAGCTGGCGCATTCAGTGTTTTCGGTACCAATCGAGATTTTACGGATTTCAGGCCCAAAATGGAATTGACCGATCCTTTTGAAATTCCAACATCATCAGCAAGGTCTCCAATTGTAAATCGACGGTTTGCAAGCATCAAATCTTTAATTTTTGTACGTGAGCTTCGTCGGTTGATGTTGATAATGGGCCAGAGGGCTCTTCGTCTTCAACGCTTCCTCTGCCTTCTTTGAACTGTTTTTACCACTTCTAAACATTTCTTTCCGATATAGGAATGGTCACCGAATAGCTTCTGCAACAGTCTGTACATTTCCGCAAATATAATTTAACACCTGCTCAATTAATTCAAATATTTCAAAAATCGCCGGAATCAGTTTTAGCATCTCTCAAAACCAAGCGTACCTCAAACACTAATGAATATTTTGACGTAAAATTTCTCACAGTTGTCAAGGGCAGTGCCAACAACCTGAAAAAGAAAAAATTGAAATATCACATGCCCGGGATATTTAAATTGAAAATTGGTCTTACTTTTTGGACACAGTAGTAATATGTATTGCAAGTTGATTCCCTTCAAGCCTTATCTAGAGATAACACTTTTATAAGAATTAAATTTAATGTCCTCAAATAAAGGATAACAAAAACAACTTTGTATTGTAATAAATGCTTATCAAAAGAATCCTTTTTTGGTGCAAGCTTCCTTGTCAATATTATACAGTAATTTAAAATTGGTTGATGATGACAATTTTTATCTAAATTCATTAGTTTTTAAATTTAATCTAATCCATATAATACACCTACTTTTCCAACAGATTATTTTGCAAAAATCATCTTTTCAAAAACATTTTTGTATAATCCAAACTTTATTATGATTTTTTTTTTAAGAATCATGTCTTTTATGGATAAAAGTAAACAACTTTTAAGTAAAACTAAAAGCTGATATTTCATTATCAAGGGTTTTTAAAAAATATTAAATTAGGAATTTAATTAAGTCTATTACGATCTATAAAATATACTTTCAGAAGGAAATGCCATTTAGAATGGCCTTATTTTTTTAGCACCAACTAGTCCATTCAGTACAAACTGGATTCTGGCATAAACAAAAAGATTTGCTTCTTACATTTAAAAAAACTTTAAATAGACAATGAATTATCTCAAAGTATCACTTTCTATTTCAATTACACACAATTATTGACTCCTCCATATATTGGAAACCCAACTGAGCCAAACTTGTTTCACAAAAAGGTGCCTTTCATTTATTTTCTCCTAAAGTAATTTTTAATGAAAAAAAAAAAATTTACTTTTAGTAATGCAGCAACCTTTCTTTAATCTACATTCTACAGTTTAACATATTCTATAATCTGGAACAGGTCGAGTCTCATTTAAATATCAATTCAAGTGTCTGTTGGTTTCTTGACCTTAACTACCAGATGGCGGCACAATGCTGCTTGCATTTTCATATCATCTACATAAATTCAGAATGTGTATCAACCTCTGAATATTTTAATCATTTAAATTTTTATCTACAGCTTTATCTTTGATATCCCGCTTAAACAAAGCGTTGCAGATTTTAAATAAGAAGGAAAATTCAAGGTTTTTTTGCTTAAAAATATAACTTTAGTCAATTAAGTATTATTTGTTTTTGTTGATGGTCATTTGCCATCCTTCAGTCATAGTCATAAAACTGATTTTTGCCAGCAAAAACTTTAATTAAATGCTACTTTACATCATCAGAGCCATTAAAAATTTTGTCATTTAAGAAATTATGCATAGAATGAAATAAATGGTAATTTCTAGGTCAGGGCTATATTGTGAATGTGACAACACATTCCAACCTAGTTCCGATAATTTTTGGCAAGTGATCAAAAATGTATCAAGCTGGAAAACAACACTCTTACAATTTGCCAATTCTGGCCGCTTTTCTTGAACTGCATCGCTCAAATTGACAAGTTGTTGAACCTACTATAAATTTTAGTTAATCGTTTAGTTTCTTGGTAAAAGTTCAAAGTGCAGAATTCTTTTATAATCTCAGCAAACTGAGAGCATAATTTTTTGGTGTCATCTGGGCTAGTTCATCTTGTATCACCTGTAATCTTTTCAGACTGGCATTGTTATAAACTATTCACTTTTCGTCACCAGTTATCAATGGATCAATTTCATTGCGTTTCAGAAGATAATCGAAGATGCTAATGCATTGTGTCAAATGAATGTCCTTAAGCTGATGCTAGATCCATAAATCAAGTTTCTTGACATAGCCAAGCTGTTTTAATTTTATTTTGAATGCATGTATGCAATACATTCTGCAATCTCACATGTTGTGCTATGACAATCTGAATCGATAATGACCTTCATATGAGTCTCATCAACTTCAACTGGAAGGCCAGATCGTTGCGCATTTTTCAGTGAAAAATCACCATAACGAAATTTCACAAGCCAATTTTGACACTGCTTTTCTTTTAAAGCTTCATTCCCATATACAGCACATTTCTTGTGTGCATGCAATAAGTCCTTGCATTTTGGAAATAATGATATAATATATCTGAAATGCGCATCTTGTTCTTCCATGTTTAAATTGGAATAAAATCGAAACTAAATAACTAATCAATACAATATTTTTGCTAAATAAAAAGGCAGATGTCCTAACAAAAAGAAATCAATATAGGTTGGGTGCTTGGAACATGTTGACAAAACAAAAGAATATGCTAGTATTCACAAAATCTACAATCACTTTAGTTGTCAACCTAATATATAGGGCTTATTAATTTAACATGGCAGTGGTCTTGAACGTGATGGATTAAAAAGAGGTTACTGTAATTAGAAAACCATTAAACTTATGTTTTATTATGTTGTTTAATAAAAATTAGTATTTTATAGTAGAATTTAGTTTTTATAACTAATATTTTTTTCTGTGTTGAAAACTGTTTAAAATTAAAATACGTCAGACAATTTGGAAATTAAATTAGATGCATACTTTTTCATAACAAATGTTGTAGTGTAACTTGTAGCAATACTATCTTAATTTAAATAATTTGAAATAAAAAATGTTAATATTTTTAAATAGACAAATACAGTAACCTATAACCAATTAAATCCAAGAAATAGACAAATAAAATACATCATCAAATAAATAATCATCAAAAAAAAAGATATTAAGTGTTTATTGATTTTATTTCAATAATCCATAAAATCCAATTTACAGATATTTAAGTCAAACTAAGTTTCTTGCTTCAGCTGCATGAAATAAAATTAATTATTTTGCATGACTCAGAAAGGAATAAAGGTCAATTGCATCAACAACCATAAAACATAAAAATTAAATATTTTTAATACCACATGTAAACATTTTAACTATGAAAAAAAAAAAAAAAAAGATGAGGTGAAAAGAAATACAAATGCATCTGAAATGAGAAAATAAATTTGAGATTCTTAATGGACTAAAAAAAAAAAATCAAAATAATCAATAAGGATAAGTAAATAAAAGGTAATCTCTAAAAAAATTTTCATTTTTTCTTTAAAGAAGGAAAATCAAAAATGTCTTTCCAAAAATAAGACAAATAGAAAACACATTTTCAAGGCATTTTAAAATTTTACTGTTAAATGGAATCAAGAAAAATACCGTTTGACAAGCACTGCTATTTATGAATTTTCAAATTTTTGATAGTTTTTCAATTATTTAGGGAAAGATTTAGAAACAAAATATAATACATATTTATAAAAATGAAAATAAATTGCAATACATCACACATATATGCAAATCCATACCACAGATGATTAATTTTTACATAAAGAATCAAATACAGAAAGTATTTATTGAACACTATCGTTCTTTGCACAAGTACAAACATTTTTTTACAAATGCCCCACAAATACTTAAAATATTCTGTATAGTCTTTTACCATGATGGTGCAGTGTTAGCCAAACGTCTCATCCTCCTGTAAAAATTAAATAGATTTAAAAATTCCAGCAAATATTTACACTTTCATGCAATATTTAATCAATGAAAAAATCAGGTTCTATTTAATTATCTTATATATTCATAGTTTAAATCCCACATCCTCTAATTAACTATGGTACATTATTTTGATTGATAAATCAGAATTATAAATTTTTATAATATATATAGTTCAACCACCCATCATGTGGAAAATTGCCTAATAGCCAAATTGGACAAGATTCAAAAAGAAAAATGACATTTCCTCCTCTATGACATCAAAGAGAAATTTAAATTGGAAAAAAATTGATTTTTAATGATTAAAATTTTAAATTGCACAATATTAAGAGAAAAACTAGAAAAAAAAAATTTCCACACATACTACATTACTTTTATATTTCAAAACAGCTTTGCAACAAGTTTATCTGACTAGAACCCTAAACATGTAATTGATTCTGCCATTAAATCAGATGTTACCTATTCCTCATGATCCATCCAATAATCTAATTTTAAAAAATATAATGTTAAAAAAATCATGATGCAAACCTTGTATTTCTGTCTTGATCTCTAATTTTCTTCTCCATTTCTGCATCGGTCAATGTTTCTAAGAATGGACACCATTGATCTGCTTCTGACTGATTTCGATAAGGAATATCAACAGTTGGCAGAGGTGCTTCACTAAAAATTAACATTATATTTTAATTTCCTTATTATTATATATGAAATATTTCTACGTTTTTTGTTTTTTTTTTTACTTTAAAATTATCAGATATCCTAAATTTAAAATATTTGTAACTACAATACTAATAAATATAATATGAGTTTGAATCAAATGAAAATTTAGATATAATTTAACTTACATTTCACAGGTAGGTGGTTGTAGGTACCACTGAAATTTCACTACTACTAATTGTCAAATTTTTAGAAATTGTGAAACAAATTAGGAAAATTTTGTTTGATCCACTTCAAAATCTATTTTTCTTTTCCAAAAGAAAAGTAGATTTTTTGAAATTGATCATATGAAATTTTCAAAATAGATAGCATAAATTCTTTGAAATTTTCTGAAATTTCAGAGGACAATCAACCTTTGCCTGTTTTAATAAAACCTCTTAGAAAAACAGGCCATACAATTTATTATTTCATCTTTCATTGCAAATTCATTGATTGAAGGATATTTTTAAATTACCAAAAATAATACTAAATCACCAATGAAACATTTCATTATATATGTAAATACCTCTAAATCACAAAATCTAAAAAAAAAATAAAATAATATCATTACAACTTAAATTATGCATACACTATTTTTAATAAAACCAAATTTATTGGATACATGTAATATAATTTCAAACTTTTGCCCTATACTAAAACATAAATCAAAGCTTTATCAATGAACTAAAAGTATATGTCTCCCTGATTCAAATCTGGATTTGCATTTGGAATATTGTAGTGAATCCCTCAAGTAAGCTTGCTTTTCACTAAAAAATTATTTCTACCTGTCACTATTTTTCATGAACCAGTACCTTTTGTACATGAAAGCAAGTTCTTGTGACTCATCTTTGATACATAGTTCACTTTTAATATCCATATTTAGAATGTCATCATTAGTTAGCAAAGCTCTTGCTGCCCTGATTTACTGTAAGAATAAGTTCTTGGTCAGAAATAAATGTATAATGTATACTTATATTTTACAACTGATTTAGATTCCTAATTTGAATAACCATGGCCAGACTGAGGAGACTGTGGGTTTTACAGAATTCTCATATTATGACAATTTCTAAGGCACCCTTTCATTTCCAATAGAAGTTCATTCATAATGAATTCTAACTCAAACCAATCCACGTAAATCACGTCAAAATACTTCACAAAAAAATTTCTATATAAATAGCTTTTTCCAAAACCCTTTTATTACTAATCTATCAGAGTATAATCACTACAAAAACTAAGTCAAAGAAAGGGCCTTGAGCAATCCTAGATTGCATTTCCGTAACTTTCCATTTGCAAACCATGCACGTAAAGAAGAATAATACTGACTTATTCTCAATCAAATAAGGCTATGAGCTTTGAGATGCATCTTCGTTCACCATTTCATTTTTTTTTTTTTTAATTACTTAAACATTTTCAATTAAATTACTTAAACATTTCTTCAATCACTAATAACCATTTAACTTTTTAACAAAGAGTTTATTCATTAATTGTCTTTTTTTTTTTTTATATAAAATTCCCTTCAAATCTTGACTCTTCAATATTTATCCCAATTACTTTACAATTAAATAGTTAGCAGGACATTTTCATTTAATTATGCAACAGAAGATAAGTGAATATTTCTCCTGAGGTACTCCATAAGTGACACTACTTTTACTTTTCATTGTCCTATATTTTATATTATACAACAAATACAATAATTAAAAGACATTCTGATGTAAATTAAGATTCCTTAAAAAGTTAATATTTTAAATTAAAAATATATTATTCCAAATATCAAAATTAAAAAAATAATTAATACTGTGAAGAAGAAAAAAAGTTATGCTTTACTAATTCTTAAAAATAAATAGAGATTTAGATAAGATCAAACTTCTAAATTTAATGAAAAATTATTTTTTTTATAATATTCTTTTTTACATGATTGTAAAAAATTCATACCTGAAAGCATATGTTCTCTGATGCCAAGATAACTGACCCCGTATGCTGTATGCAATAGCAGTGCAAAACTCACCACCGAGACCCAATTCTGAGCACAGCTTATTTGCGAACACTTCAGGGCTGTTTTCTTTTTCAGACATATCCCATTCAAATTGATCAACCAAAGATATGTTTCCAACATGAATGTTTAGCTATAAATAGGGATGTTTAATTTCTGTTAATAATTATTTTATTAAAGAACAAAGACTCTTGTTTTAATCAAAAATTTTTAATTGATTTATAATTACTATCAATTATCAGAATTTTGAAAAATGACAGATCAATAGTAGAAAATTAATAATAATTAAAATAAAAGGATCATCTTTGTTCACTTCTGAACAGAGATGGATAACGAGTATGCAGATTGGCTATGAATAATAATAACATAAATAAGTGGTCATGAAATATTCCAATACACATTTCTTTTTTTTTTTTTTTTTTTAATTATCGGCAGGGGTTAAGGAAAATGTTGATGAAAAGCTATTCTTCAAAAATATTAAGCAATTTGTAGAGCAAGATGATTATAATCAAAAGAAAAGGTGATTTATGATGTCCCCCTTAACTTTATCACTTCATAATTAAAAATGAATTAAGTATACATAATTTTCAAATTAAAGCTTCAAGTAATTGAAAAACTATGAATAGACTATATATACATTTTCACATATATTTTCTGTTTCAGAAACATAACTACAAAAATCAAGCTTTTGAAATCACTGTAATTAAACTATTAAATTCTATATGACAGATTTGGCTTCATTTGCGGAAAAAAAGGATGAAAGAAAAAAATTTAAGCATTTCTTTATTAATTTGCATTGATAATTTTATGCATCTTTAATAAAACTAAATTCAGGTTGTTATCAATTGAAAAGATCCAAACTGATTTATAACATTCACTTTTAAATAAAATTTTTCTTTTTATATATAATTTTACCTGCTTACGTTCAATTATATTTAACTTATTTTGAACTTAAGAATAATCTAAATTATTGTATTTAAAGTAATAGTTCAGTTCAGCAAAAAATTAATTTTAACAAAATAAACAAATTTTTGCATTGAATATTCTTAAATCCTTTTATATTAAATCACAGAATGTAAGAATTGCGGTCTAATTAACCTAAAGTGTGCAAAAAAATGACTGTGGAGCGACAAACCAAATCACACTTTTGAAGTCTCATTGCTAAGATAAATGATTTTGTCATTTTTTTTTTCTATAGAACTCTTTTATTTTTCATACGGATCTTTTTTTTAAAATGTATACATGAAAAAAAAATTTAAACTTAAGAAATATTTTTATAAATTTATTTTTAAAACAAGAAATCTGTTCTTGCTTCAATAAAAAAAAAAAAAATTCATTACATGTAAACATTTATACAGTTCAAGCATTCAATACTTGCATATTAATAATAAATTATTTATCAATAAAAATCTGGGAAAAAATGTATTTCAACGAGGACAGAAATTGGATTCTTGTAATTTTTTTTTTTTTTAACTTTGATAAAATTCCTTTTCTCTTTCAAAAAATTGAATTTATAATTTGTTTATAGGTAATACATTTTCCAAAAATTAGAATATTAAAATACAATTTTTTTTTTTTTTTTAAACAAGCAAAACAACTTATTTTTTACAGTACGTGTATTTCGCATAAAATATAATGTGCTAAACATTACTCAATTTTTTTAATTTCATGAAGCAATTAATTAATTTCAATTAGTGATGCATTATCAACACATCACTGATTTTCAATATTTGTGTTCATCTTTTTAAACAAGTGTTAGAAAAAATTTCAAATTTGAATTAATACAAAAACTATAAATCAAATCTCTATAATACTTTAGCAATCACATGTCACTGAAATATTTCTTATACTCAAAATTTTCCATGAATATTTAGTGGCTGAGAAATTAATTTTATTTTTATAAAATTGTTTCTGTCGCATTAATTTCTGATACTCATTAAAAGTAAACTTTAATAACAAAAATTAAAGATTTTTAGTTAAATATTAATAAAGACGTTTCTTGCTGTCAACATATTAAAAGCTCAAACCTTTAAAATAACTCTTTGATCAGCTTGCTCATCTAATAAGTTATCAGTAGGAAAAGCATCAATCTGTTGTCTTATAGATTGGGCAATGGCAGGAACAAAGGATAAAGGTGGCAAATCTAAATCATCACAAAGAGCTTCAGCAAACTGTTCAGGAGTGATTAGTGATTCTGAAATACATCAAAAAGTTTTATTGATTTGCATATTAAATTATATAGCGGTAAACATGTTTCTCTTTTTTAAAATAATTTTTAACTAGTCAATTTTACACAAGAAATAAAGTTAAAATAAATCAATAATTCTAAATATACGAATAATAAATCAATCTAATTGTTATGTAAATAACTTTTTATCTAGCATAAATGTTTTAATTAATAGAAAATAATTTTTTAACTCCATACACATTTAATTCTCAAATTTAAATTGGCTAATGCAATGTATTTAAGAAAAATTATATTTGTATTAACATTTTCATTTAAAAAGGTAAAGAAACCAATTACAGTAGTGTGATTATAATAAAATTACTTGAAAATTTTACACAAAAAAAAAAAATCATAAATAAAGTATTGTTAAAAAATCAAAACAGCAATAATAGACATTAAAACCAATTAGCTTTTCATAGGAATTGATGAAGGTAATGTGTTGTATTTTTAATATTTCATCAAAATTTCAATTTATCTTATAAAATCAAACAAATTTAAAATCCTCCATATTCTTTTTAATAAAATATCTATACAAAGCATTTATTCCAATCCTGACTTTTAACTGATCAAAGAGAATATGAACTGTCCATTACCAATTCAATTTTAATTTACACTATATATAGGTCATGACCAAGATGCTATTAATAAATCAATTTGAAAATTTTGAACACTTTCAAAAAGTTAAGAGCAATGTACTGACAAGTGATTTCATGATTAACTTTGCAAGCTCTATCTACTGCTGTGTTTTCATTTTTTTTTTTTTTTAATTTTAATTTTTTATAATACATTTTTAGAAAAATACATGATTAATAAATATTTTTTATCAGAAGCATATAAATATGCATGGATTATGTGAAAAAGCATACTTTTCTTTGAAAACATAACTTTTTTATTGTTGTCAAATGTTAATTTTTTCAAATGCATACATTTTTTTTTTTTTTTTGTTTGCAGGAAATGAACAAGATAAATAAATTTGTTTTTGAGATTGCAGGAAAATATTTAACATATCAATTTTGAATTTATAATCCTTGTTCATTATGCAGATTCATATTTAATTATGAAATAATGTAAATGTGAAATATTTAATTATGAAACATTTTCAATAGAAAAAGTATTGTAAAAACCATGTTGATATCCATAATAAAAATAGAAGAATCAATGTATAGAAACAAAATAGTAGCTATCTAGGCAACTTTATAAATGCTAAGTTTGTTTTAACAGAGAATTTTATGTGCATTGACTGGGAAATAGACATTAAAAATAGAAATGAATTGAATGAAAATTATTGTATAGAAATTAAAAGTGTTCACTTTAATCTTTTTTTCTCCGATGATACAGGCTCATCAACTTTTTTATGTTACTTAAATTTTTTTTCCTCTATTTTTGTAACTTCTGTTTATAAATTATGCAATCCTCACAAATAAATTATACCAAATAATTCTAAATTAATTTTTTGTCCAGACAAAATACTAGATATCTATTCCAAATAAATCTTTCTGTTCATGCAGAATGTGATTTAATTTCTTGTTTAATTTGTTCTTGTTCTTGTTTTAATGTTCTAATTTCTTGCTACAATCATGAACAATTTTCAGAAGCATTTGTGTATGGAAGAAAAAAGTTAAATGTTTAACCTGGATTTTCATATAAAACTTTTTTAAAAATGTATAAATGAAAGTATTGTATGTATCTAGTAGGAAATATTTTCATTTATATAATCTTGCTATATTACTTATAATGAGAGTAAAGACATTAAAATGAAAGAAAAGAAAGAAAAACACCCATGGAGGATAGTTAGTACAATGTTAGCTTGCTACTTTAATGCAGACTTGGACTGTATAAGTATTTAAATTTTTTTTTTTTTAATTACTCAGAAGTGGGTCTTATTAATTCAGCCAGTTAGCGTTTTAGTCTCAACCTACACAAAGTATAAATTTCATTCAAATCAGTGAAAGACAGTTCATAATCTCTTCTCAAAAGAATTTTTTTTTTTTAATGTATGCTATGATATATAAATACTTTTTAGAATTCTAATGTTTCAAAAAGAAACTAAACTCAGTAATTGAGGCAAATACTTTTGAAATAAAAATACAAATGAATACATTTTTTTTAAAGATTTGTGCAATAAAGCATTTGATTTAAACCGTTTCCAATAAGTTCACAGTTAGTTCAAAAATACTGCAGAGAATACAAATTAATTATTACAGTACCTTAATATTTTTGCATTAAAAATTGCTTAGTATAAAAATAAACATACCATTTTTATTCCAAGTGAAAGTGTCTCTTAATTTATGTCCATCAATTTCCATGTCTAAACGAACAGGAACAAGGACCTCTGACTGTGTTGCATTTTCATGAATTACAGAAGGCTCTAAATCATCATACCTGAAAATACATATTATTTTAGAAAAAAATCCAAATATGCATATGATTTATTTAAATAGAAATATAAAAAATTTGTTTTTTTTAAGTGAATAATATTTCATAACTTACAGTGAAACCAATTTTATTCTTTGGACATAAACAAATAGTAGAAAAGAAATTACAAACTAAAAATGTTATTTTTTCATTTTAATGTTGCATACTTTATCTAACCTAAAATTATCAATACGCTCTCTCATCAATCTTTATTGAGAATAATTCTCACTACTCCTTGAAATTTCATCTTTACTCCTTGATAATATCCATGAGAATGATTTACAAATGATTTTGTTGGTATTTTATAACAATTATTAAATTAATAATTTTTATTAACAAATATAATTTATTCACTGATTCACATTAAATTTTTTATTTATAAATATATATTACACCATTTAAAATTTAAAAGGTCTTTTTAATGTCAAACAATTCATGCAATTTCATATAATTTTTGTGGAATTTTGGGGTTTAGAGTAAATTTTTTGATAATTTAAAACATGAGAAAAAAATTTAGAAGATTTTTTTTTAACTTCTACAAAAAGGCACAGATTCTGGTAAATTTTGGAAAATTATAATCATGATTACTCATTACATTAGAATATCACGTTGAATATTTCAAATTTATAGCTATTTATTTATACAGGTTTAACAGTAACAATCAATTCTTTTTAACAAGTTTTCAACAAAAAAAAGAAAATGTTTGCATTTATTTTTTAAAGAGATAATTATTTTAATAATTAAATTTATGTACGTAAAGAAGAATAACAACAAAAGACATGTGTACTTAGCACAAAAGGCATATTGGTTCTTTACAAAAACAATGTAGGTTTATATAAAAAAATCCTAAGACAAAGGAATATATTTATATATATATAATTAGTCTGAACTATAAGTCCACCTCTAGCCTAACAGTATGTTATGTTAGAGGTGTTACTTTTTATACTGTTATGTTACTTTTTATAGTTTACAGAATTGCAAAACTATTAATAGAACTTACAATAAAGGAAAAGTCCGCACTTTCTTATGGCTTATTCTATTTCTATTCACTGGAGTAGAGCAAGGCACTGCATCCAAATGGTGTGAGCTGTTTGGCATAGTCGGCATCCATGAACTTCGCTTAGCTTTTAATTCCCTATAAAGGAGATTAAATTATATTCAGTGTTTTTAATACGGGCGATTGTGGGTATGAATTAGAGTTTTAGAACCCCATGTCAGATTTTTTAAAGTCATACAAAAAGGAAGTCACACAGTCAGTGAATGTACAACTCAACATTGGTTCCAAAATTTTCCCAATGGAACCAGGGTTACAGATAGACTTTGATAATTAACAATAATCAACTGAAGGCCATTATTGAAGGAGTCACATGGTAAAAAACTCAAGAATAATAACTAAATGAATAACTAGATGCTGACAATTCATCAGTTGTTCGGCAATTGCAACAAATGGGAAAATCCAAAAAAGCTTGACAAATGGATGCTTCACGAGCTGTATGAAAAAACCCAAAACATCACCAATTCTAAGTGTGCTCTGTGCTTCTTCTTTGCAACAAAAATAATCCATTACTTGATCGCATTGTGACATGCAATGAAAAATAGATTCTGCATGACAACCGACGACATTCCACGCAATGGCTGGGCACAGATAAAGTACCAAAACACTTCCTCAAATGAAAGCAATAATTACTGTTTGGTGGTAAGCAAGTGGAATAATTGAATGCAATTTCCTGAATCCTGGAGAAACCAACACATCAGAGAAGTATTGCCCGTAAATTGATAAAATATACCAAAAACTACATCATTTATGCCAGTATTGATCAATTGAAAAGGATCAATTCTTCTGCATGACAATGCCATATCGCATGTTGCACAAATGACTGCAGGGAAATTGATCGAACTAGGGCATGAAACTGTACCTCATCAAATCTAGATATTTTTTTAATTTCATTTTATTCGAATTGTCCAAAAAAATTCTTTTACAAATCTTATTGTATCTTAACAATGAAAATATTTTCCTTAGAAAAAAAAATTTCATTCTTCAAAATAATAGCATACTTTAAAATTATAAAACAGGAAGAAAATATTTAATGCTATTTCTAATAAAAAATTTCATACTTATTTATTAATTACATATTATTATTAATTACATACTAATTTAAATACATACATATTTAAATTATTATTTAAATATATATAATACTAATTTAACTTTTGAAGAAAGAAGCTTCTTATAATTTAACAAACATACATGCTTATTTATATAATAATTGCTGCTAACTTTTATTTTAGAATATACAGAAGATTTATCAAAAGACACAGAAGAAATAAATAAAAATGCAAAAGATTTTAAAGTAAATTGTTTTAAAATGGAAAGGAAAAGCTAATTAATAAAATTCAAGAAATTAAGCTTTTTCTTGAACAATTTGCCATTTTCATATGACAGCTTTAAAACTACTTTTTAACTATTTATGTGCTAACTGCACATAACACACAATCCAGTAATTAAATTATTACAGATTAGATTTACAATTATTAATTACATAAGTTTCACACATAAATAAAGTGAAATACATTTTTTTCTTGTATAAATACTTTTTGATTAGAGAATAACCCTATATTTATTTACTTATTTTCTTCTATGGAAGAATAATTTAAAATCGTATCTACGCAAAATTATATTACTTCTCTTTGCTCTTAACTGGATTAAAGAGACAATAGTTTTTTTTTTTATTCCTTGCCTTATAAACTTGCATATCTTGAAACACATAGTGTAATTAAAATATATTGATAATAAAGAGTATTCTTTTTTTTACAATAAAATTTAATATTCTTGATTAAAAGAAAATGTATCATTTTTTTTTTTTTCCTCTCATTTCAAGGACAATTTATGATGATAAGATTATGGCAAATCTTTCAGCTAGAATAGTATTAAAATAATGCATCTTAAATAAGCAGGGGAAAAAAAAAATAAAATGCAGAAGAGATGGCAGCTATACAAAATGTACTGATTTCAACAAACAGCAATCACCCACACCTTTTAAATATAAACAATGTCTAACATTCATATCCTATAATGTTGCGGTTTATAGCTAATACATTATATGAAAAGAATAACACACAAGATTCACCTCGATACAGGAGGTTCTGTGCTAATGGAAACAGCACGATATTTTTCATCTTTTCCATCGAAGATTTCATCAACTTCAGTAGCTCTTAACAAAGTAATATTTGTTGCAAGACTGTGAGGTCCTAATCCTAAAATACAGAGCAATAAAATATTAATAAAAACATCATGAAAAATTATCTTTAAAAAGTTTCAACTAAAACTACCCCATGAAAATATTTTTAATGATCTAAAACATCTGAATTACCTTCTGTTATTTTAATGTAAGAAAATTAAAGTTAGAAGAAGATCAGTTCAACAGAAAGTTAGTTGCTAAGAGAAAACCCTATAAAAATTTTTCATACATCTCTTGGCTCTCCTGCATATAAAAATATACACCTTCCAAATAGGCTTATTTGTAATGCGTTTTTTTTTTTTTTTTTTTTTAAATATAAATACCATATGCTTAATAACTTTCTTAATGCATTTTTTAACTTTCTAACATTTGACCATGAAAATCTTTTACAAGTTCATGTTCAAAAATGGCACATTGAAAACAGGAATAAAATATATAAAACAAATTATATGGTGCTGAAATGTGTAAAAGAAAAAAAAGTGCTTTATTGTGCAATAAGTGAGAACGCAAAGAACAGACAGTTACAAAGAAATATTTTATTAAAAACAGACAAAAGAGAACAGATAAAGTTAATACAGATGACAATTACAGTACATGTAAAAAAAAAGCAAAAGCAGTGCAGTTTTTAAAAAAAAAATCAACATTCACTTAAGGAGTGCATTTAAAAAGAAAACTATTTTTTTTAAAAAGATAATAAACACAAATATTTTATCATTCATTTCAACACTTTTACTAAAAATTAATAATTCACACAAAATATAGCATGTGATCAGATCTACACTCTTGCAATGTTTAATATGATTCATTAATTCAGCAACTATTATGGCCTGCTATTAAGTTGCAAATAGAAAGCGCATGGTGATCAATAGCCATTTCTTGCAGTGCTAATGGTTACTAACTTTCAGAGGAAACCATCTGCACATGAAGTGTAATATCAGATGCGACTGACATATCAGCACTTCAGCTTGTGGTATGCCTTCAAGGAGAAAAATATATTAATAATCTAATGTTTGGATAAATCTCCTTTTATATGTAAAAACTCCTCAATATAAACATACAATTTATTTTTTCTAACAAATAAATATATCTTTAATACTACATTAAAATATACTATTTAAAAATATGCATATTGGAAAACATTTCTACAATTATGTAGAGATAAAAACCTATGATTTAGAGATCTTTATTCAATAATTGTCTAATATTCAGATTTTCATGCAGAGTTTTCAGAAATTTTATGTAACTTTCAAGAAAGGCCAGTTATAAAACATTCCAGTTAATTTTCAGTTTGTTAAAATAAAATTCGCCTACTCTTGTCATTAAAATAATAGTTTTAATTATCTTAATCAGAGAATTATTTTTTCATTCTTTGTCAAATTAATTCTTTTGTTATAGATCTGATTATTGAATTAAAATAAGAAAAATAATCCTTGACTATCAAGGGAAAATTCAAAAAAGATAGATAATCATTAATTAATTTGGTTGATACAAACTGAAAATATAATTTTTAAAATGGCTTTATTTAAAGAAGTTGTAAAAAAATATGTACACAGAATAGTTAAATTACAAAGATAATTAATTTGAAGAATCTATAGGACATACTTTTGTAAACCGAAAAATATTAATACTGCCTACATAAAAAGAAAAGTCACATTATTCAATTACAAAGTGACAGAGAAGAAAAGCATAAGAAGTTACCCAAATTATTGCAACAGAACAAAATATAAATTATATTCAACTTACTGACATGTTTGTGTGTGATTTAAACATTTTTAAAAGTAAGATGTTATGTCATATTGAATACTATTACCTTTTACATCTGCTGGTGTGTTAGGGTCATCAGGTTTAAGTGTTCCACCTTTCTTAAGTAGTCTGTTTTTGGCATCAATTCCCATTGTTCTTGTAGAAAGACCTACAATTAAAGATTTAGAACATCGTTGGAATCACTAATGAGGCTTTCTCCCTTTATGGAAAAAAATTTTTTTTTTTGATACTGTCATTTTTACTTTATCATTATTATAGTTATAACTTGGAAATGGTGTTATCTTTTAAAAATGCTTTGGGGTAGGTTAAAAAAATTTCCAATTTCAAAATGTGTAGTTGTTTCTGTTGCTTATTAGTGATAATGTCCAATATATGTATGCAAAGTTTCTCTGTCACTTCCTCAAAAACAAAAGAAGAAAAACCTGAATAAAAGAAGGAAGCCGTAATTCTATATTTTCTATGTAAGAAGCTTAGCATTTATTTTAAAGCAAATAGTTATTATTTATAATCTAAAATTCTCGGCAGAAAAAAAAAAAGAATTTCCAAAATTTTATACTAAAGAAAAAAGAACTTAGAATCTAATTATTTTTTCTTCCAGAAAAAGTAAATCATTAATACAATATTTTTTTTTTCAAAAAAAAATTAAGATTATAGTAAAATCTTAAGTTAAATTAAAATTTAAAATAAAACCTTAAATCAATTTTTAAAATTAAGATTTAATTATTTTTAAGATTAGAAACTAAGAACTTAAAAACTTTCTATTAAATGCTGTCATAATATGATAATGAAACAAGTATAACTATCAATAAACTAGGCACAAAAACATCGATTCACAAAAGATGTCAGTTATGAAAGCAATTTTATATATATAAATATGGCATTAAAAAGTAATAAACCATTTTACTAACAAAAGCAAGTTTTCTAGATTAATATAAGATAAATTATTGATATAAAATTATAATTAAAAAGCAACTGGAAAATATATTTTTTTACAAACTTATTTAAACTCCTAACTGCTTGAGATAGAACATTCATACTGAGAAATATTCTAAAGAGCAGAAGCTGTGCAGCAGATAAAATGAAAATTTGTTTTAAACAATCATGCATTAAAAGCAAATGTTAACATTTTTAACTTACCTTATTAATTTCTTGGCTCCATAAATGAAGATAGCTAATTATAATTCTTATAAAATTTTTATTAGAACTGAGCAATGAATTGAACTTTTAATTAATAGATCTCGCATATAAAATGAAAATTTAACAGTGTTAATAACAACGGAATTTTCAGAAGAAACATAATGGTGAAACATCATTATTAGCTATTATTAATGGTGATACATTAGTCATTAGTTATTTAGGCTGTTGTACAATTTATTACTTAATTAACCATTGATTTGTGATATATTTTACATGGTCAAAAAACTCTGAAACAGCTTTCAAATATTATATAATGAAGTTTCTCAAGTAGCACATTATTTTACAACATAAAATTAACAAAAGTATTTTTTAATCGTTTTGAACTTATGATTTTGTAAATTGCAAAATCAAAAATTATTAAAAAAAAATAGTAATTCATCATAATATGAGAAATATTAAATGGGTTTAACAAAAAACTTTTAAAAATGCCAAATGCCAACAAATTTTTACGAGTAAAAACATCACAATATTTTTAGACATAACAGTAACAATTACACAATATTTACAACATTAACAATAAATAAACATCTTAAACCCTGTTTATTAATTACATTGATGATGATGGAAATTATAAGTTTATGTTAAACACAACTGTAAATGTAATTTAATGTATTTATTATAGACACATAATAATCAGTTAAGTAAAACACAGATTTTCTTAAAACATGACTTATTTTCCTACTTGATAACATTACTAAACAGTATTGCTTCAAATTCCCATTATTTTATTTTAAATAGGCTTTCTACCATAATGAATTCTATTAAATTAGGAGGATATATGCTGTGCTTCATAAGCCCAATTGTTACAAAATCATTACATCAAAGATCACTTCTTCTATTAAAATGGTTCAATCTTGGTAGCTGCCTTCGAGGTCATCAATCTTCATACCCCAGTAATTTCAGAAATTTTTTTTCTCTCCCCCACCCCCCTCCAAATTCATTTTGGATTAACTAGGTTCAACTTATACATGAATATCATTTTATATCACTGAATCAGAAAGAAAAGTTGAAAAATGCATTGCTATTTGAGTTGTAAACATGAAATAAAGAGGCATTACTTCAAAGAATAAGGAATCAGAGGAAGATAAAGAAAAAATAACAGTAGACAATTCAGTGACCATTTATTAAATCCTAAAGAAGCATTAGATTCAATCAAAGAATCTTATATGAATCTTGCAATCACTACCTAGGGAAAGATGAAGCAACAAAATGAAATAAAAATTGAATCAAGGCAAAATGCAAAAACGTTTCCCATAATATTGAAAAAGAAATTGCTTTCTTCACAGATTCAGTGAAGATTCTTGATGAAATAATTATATCAATTATAGTATAATGTACAACATTTAGAACAAAGCTATTTTGTAAATTTTTAACAAGAAAAAGAAGCTAATTGCATAAATATTTCAGTAGTATGAGCCTTCATTGCTCTATTTTATTTAGCAGGAATTCATAAATCTTTCTATGTAAATGTTCACTAACTTTGGGGCTGCTGACAGCACAGGGCTTGATATTTTACAAATTTTCTACTTCTGATAAAAAGTTAATTTGATGATATAAAAGATCATCTTGGTAAAAAATTGGGTAAATTTCCTTTGATTACATAATGTGTTTGAAAATTTTGTTATAAATTGCAAAAAAGGATACATATTGGAGAATATGTTACATTAGATGAAAAATTAGAAGTATATAGAGGATGTTGATCATTTTATCAAAATTAAAATGAAAAATTAGAAGCATATAGAGGATGTTGATAATTTTATCAATATATCTCAAATCATTATCATCATTGTTGCTAAAGCCCTTCATTTGCCCTGATTTCTTGAGACTTTTTACCATTCTACATGACTAGTTACCTCTTATTTCCAGTTAGTGATTCACAATCTCTTTAAGTTCACTTTGACTTGAATCTCCCCATGTAACTCTTTTGTCTTCCTCTGAATTTAGATCTGCTGGGATTTTCCTTAAGGAACATTCTTATTGTTCTGTTTGGCTCCATTCTCTTTGATGACCTAGACATTGGATTCTCCTACTCATCTCGATGACAATATTTGATTCCTTGTAACAAACATAGATCTCTTCATTTATTATAATTCTCCACCATTTTCAAATACTGCTCCAAAACCTTTCTCAAAACTTTTCTCTCCCATACTCAACAATTCCACATCACACTTTCTCAAAGTCCACATCTGAGAGCCATGCAAAACAGATAAAAGGTCATATAAAATGACAACAAGTTAGAGCATCCTATTTTCAATTTGGGGCACATTAATGCTGTTTACAAATGGCACACATTACAATTTAGTTAGGATTAGCCAAGGACTTCAAAAGAAAATTTTTATCGTAAAATTATCAAAAAAAAATTGAAACTATGAAAGAACTATGAAAATAATTTACATGTGGAAAGAAATGTTATGTATTCATCATTATTTGGTTTCCAAAAGAATGATATTAGTTTCTTATGTGCCAAACAAAAATAAATGAGTTTTATCGCCATGAATAATGATGGAACCATTGATGTTTCTAGTTCTAATAAAACTTAACACTCGGTACTGTAAAATTTTTTCTCACGGGAAGAGTTTTGGCATTTCATTCGCAGGAGAGAGGAATGTATGTTATTTGACAAGTATATAATAACAACCTATCACTCAAATTTGACAGCGACTGTGGATAGTTATATTACATACATTTAGTTTTGTACTAATGAGTGTTACTCAAATCTAATAGCAGATATTCAGTATCATGTATAATGAAAAAAATTGGCCAATGTCAGTGATAGCATCACAGGTTGAAATAATTATAGATTGAATATGAACTACACCATGAGTTGTTCCATCGTGATTTGTGATAGACCACAAGCTGAGAAATGTTAACTCCAATGAGAAGTGAGGGAAGTTGCCCCTCTCTTGACAGATTGTCTTAAGAAGTTTTTGTTAAGAAGAGAGTTCTGTGATGAGCCAATCAAAAGTGTTGTTTTTCTTTTTTTCTCTGAAGTGACTGAATAGGCTGAGATTCGGCCTGTTACCATAGTGAGCTCCTTGTGGTTTCATGTATCATATTGTGTAATCATTAAGGCCCCCAGACCACATATTTTTAGATTCAATGAAGACTGAGAACTCTCAAAATCTCTGACCTTGGAATAAACTATACTTGTGATTTAATCGTGCATTTGTGAAACAAATTTAAATCTTTAATTTTCACTTCTTGTAAATAATAAATTAAAATAATTCAGAGTTCTGAATTTGTGTATATATATATATATATATAGGCCGAGATGTTACAATACTTTACATCAAAAACCTTAAAAGTATACAAATTCAAAGCTAAAACAATAATACCATCAAAAAGTAATGAAAAGTAACTCACCTATCAAAACAAACAAATTATTCAACTTATGCAAGTAATTTTTGCAATAAATTTATAAAAATATTTAAACGAACATTAAATCATGACTAGATTAACATATCATACATAAATTTGTTTACAGGAGAATAAATATCAACTCTAGTTCATAACAAAAAGTAAAAGGCATCTCATGAAAGATATGTATATAATTCATAAAAATCATTTATCCCAATTGGAAAAAAATTGAGAAACTTCATTACATAATATTTGTCATGCTTAAAAAAAAAAAAAATCAAAGAGATAAAATAATTTTTATTTTCATAGAATTCACTCCAAATTTAATTAAATACATTCCAAAAATGAAATAACTTTTCTTATATTTTACATATTTACTAAGTCATGAATATTGAAATGAAAATAAATACACATATTTTCACTTGTATAATAGAAAGACACTAAGATTTTCATGGGCCAAATGTACAAAAGCATATGATCAAAATCATTTTGGCAGTAAAAAAGGATAGCAAGATAAAACATTATACAAGCCTAAATAATGCCATAAAGTCATAGTTATATCATTGAAACAATACAGTACTCAGAGCAGAAATTGCTGAACTAGAATGGTCTCGACATTGATTGTAGTGTTATGTGTTTGTGATGAATTCTGTGTTAATTAAATAGCAATATTTGAAAGCTATTCTAAATATTTTGAGTGGTTTTGTATTTTTAGTTACTAACTAATGTTGTTTAGTATTATTTCATTATTAAAATTTGCAATAATAGTATTATAAAATCATTCGGTTGTTTAAAAGCCAGGCTTTACAGTAATGTGTTGATTATAAACTTGGAAGCTATCATAAAAGAAATCTTCTTGTATAAAGTAAATTATACAGCGCTACAGAACTTTTTGACTATCTTTAAAAATGAGAAATATTTTATTACCGATGTAATAATTGTAGAAAGTTGTGCAAATCATGTTACAAGTTATTAATTTTAAATAAGGATCTTAAACATGAAACAGATAATTGTGAATTTAGGGAATATTTAGGAATTATAATAATAATATTTTCCAAGATAATATATAATTGTGATTATAATAATAATATTTAACAATTATAATAATATATTTTTTAACATTTTCTTTTTATTTTAACTAATCAGAATGTAGTTTTAGTATTTTCATAGGCTATGTTTCCATTTGACTTAAGATGATTAAAAAATTTAAAAACATAAATTATTACACAAAAATACAAAAATTTTAAACTAAAAACAATTACAAAAAAGTTCAAAAATTTTAAACGGAGTTTCAACTTTTTTTAAAATATGGTAAGAATAGTTCTGTATAATTCGGTTATATCATTATTTTTTTATCTTGGAAATTAATGTAGTATTTTGAAATTCAGTTTTTTCAAAATTTGGCTGATTTTTCTAAACATAGGAATACAATTTGAGCTCCCCTTAGTACTTTTATAGGCATTAAGAGAAAAAAAAAAAAAAAAAAAATTTTAATCTGTGGCCTTTTCTTTATTTATTGTTGTAATTTTAAAGCTTAAATCTAGCTTTAAAAAAATTTTTTATATTATTTACCAATTCCTTAATTTATTTCAAAATGAATTAATATATTTGTTATATTGTCTGTGGACTGTTACAACTGATTAATTTGCTATATCTTTCTGTTTAAAAAAAAATTAGGAAAACTTATTGAATTGGATTGAAATTAATAAAATCAATCGAGATAAAATATACATAAGTACTTCTTTATTACAGTATCTTTGTTAAACGACAGTGGCAACACAAAAAATTATAATTTAAAAAAGATTACAAAGTGTTTCATACACATCATATAATAGATAATATTTTCAATCAGAATCGTTTCTTCAAAATTAACATGAATTGAACCAACATGACTGGGTATGTATTCATAATAAGGATATTATTAACATTAAAAAGAAATTAAAAATACAGCAACTTTAAATAGAATTCTAACTCTTAATCAACAACATATTGAAATGTTTCTTGGCATGAAATTCATAGTAAGCAACAGAAAAAAATTTCTAAAAAATTGCTAGATACAATTTAACTTATATATATCGAGTACTTACCCAATGAGGCAATCTTTCGTCTTTCATCTACTGTTACTAATCGACGCCATAAAGAAGGATAACGTTTATAGAGTGATCCTCGAAACATTCGTAGATAGTTTCCAACCTAAAATTTAATTTCAAAAATATTAAAGTATTATAGAAAATGGAATTTCAAATTCATATCAAAATTATTAAAGGCACTGTAATAATTAAGAAACGGTTCAATATCATGCTTTTTTCTAATACTAAGTAAATTATATATAATATGCCCAATATCATGCCACTATACATTTTAAACAGATGATTATTTAATTAAAATATTTTATTGAAATATATACGGTATTTCTAAACCAAAAACAAACGAATAAATGTTCATAATAAACAAAAAAACAAACCTCAGATCCAATGTAATAGAATTCACCATTTTCTTCCAGCTGAAAAGCGATGGGTTTTTCTCCAAAAGTTCTCATGCTCACGAGTATTCTGGCAAAATTAATTAAAAACAATAGTATAAACGAAAATGACAATCTTAAATAAAAAGAATTAACTTTCGTGTTAGTTCAAATTAAAACATCAAAAGTTACGTATGTTTGCACCTTCAAATAAAGGATCGGCGTCGGCAAGTTTATTTATTTTTAATTCTTTTTCTCTTCTTCACGCAGTGAATGTTAGGAAAGAATATGCTACAGTTAATACAATTTTAAATAAATTATAAATCAATTCTTAATCAATAAAAATATAAAAGAATTGTACAATTATATTTTTGTATTTTTTATATAGATACATATTCAATTTTTTTTAATAACTTTAAGAATAAAGCCAAAATATTTTCAGATTATGGAAGGCTTGTATGTAAATAATTTCTTACTTTAAAGTCATCATGTTTCAAAAACAATGTTAAAAAATTTGTATTTATTAAATTTATTAATCAGATTGATGAAATGTGATTTTCATTTAAATTTTTTGAATCTATGATGCACTTAGTCGAATAAATAAGTGAGTAATAGTGGAACGGAAGTTCGATAACTCAGTTGGCAGAGCGGTGGAATGTAGAAGAAATGTGCAGTAATCCATAGGTCGCTGGTTCGACTCCGGCTTTTCTAAATGCTCAGATAGCTTTTTGCTTTTTCGATCTCTTGCTTTAATTGTTCTCAAGCAGGAGATGTTTTCCTTAAATTCTTTGTTTTTCTTTTATATTTTTACTCTTAAATTTAAGCAATACACTAGTGCAGATATTTAAACTAACTTTAAGATGTGGAGGTTTTCGCGGTTCTTAAAACCACATAGGAACTCCTAATCGGTACGCCCGTTGCCCATCACATGGGTTCCACACAAGGACTTTTATCATTATTTGGCGAACAATACCTTTCATTTATATGATCATATTATGGTACACAATTCTATTTTAGTATTTCACTATTGTTAATTGCATTTTTAGTTACATAAATTTTTAACTGATTTTGGAATTAATTGATCAAAAAAATAAGAAGGAATAAAAATTTGAAGTTACAATACAAGACAAGACAAGACGAAATTATGAAAAATATTTAACATGACTTAAAAAAAGGAAAAAAAAAAAAAACTACGTATATTTCAAACAACGTATAATGCGTGCTTAACAATATGCTATTGTTTTTAACTGTTATTTATTTTTATAATTAAAATATATTCCTCATTGGATCAGATAAGCATACTTCGTTAAAAATGTACAAATTAATTATTATTTAAGAAATAGTGGAACGGAAGGAAAAGTATTACACTATAAAAAAATTATTCAAATAATTAGTTTTAACTTATTAAATTATTTTTTTTTTTTTAATCAAGAAACATTTTAGAAAATGTTGTACAATGAGCATCAAATCAAGTTCGAATAGAGAAATGAAGCTATCTCAAGATATAAAGATCAAAAAAATAAATGCAAATTCAAGATTATCGGGAAACAATATTTACAGCAGAATTGCAAGAATGCATATTATGGAATCTGTATCAATTATTTAATAAGCAGTTTTATAATCTCTATTGGACTTCGCTGTTCTTATTCGAAACATTTTATTCATTCTACCATTATATATTAATGCATTTAACGAATTTATTCTAAATAATTAAAAGAAAACATAAATATTAAAAAACGTGTCTGTACTAAATTGTTTCAAAGCAATAAATTTCATTATTTGCACATCTATTGGTGGGCACTGTATTCTCTTCCAAAACATTTTTTAATTTGCTCCCATTATCTTGGATTTTAAATAAAAATTAATGTGTTCTTAGAATTTATAATGTTTATTTCGAAAATATAAATTACTTTAAAATTAATTGAGAGGTATAAAATGATGAGAGTTTACCTTGATATTTATAAGTTCATTTTGAAAGATAAAAAATAATTGTAATAATCTTCATATTTGACCTAATACCTTCATTTATTATTATTTAATAAAATGAGCTTTTATTTAAAATTGTTTCTAAATATATATAATTTAATTATGATTTTTTCTACATTCGTTGGAGAATTAAAAAGGAATAACTAAACAGGGAATTTTTCCAAATTTGCATTTAAATTCCATTCAAATATCATAAACAAATAGCTAAAAGCATTTTCTAATACCTGACAGAAAAATCTCGATGGGCCCTTAGCTGGTATTTTTAAGGGGGATTTATTATATTATTTTAAAAAAAAATTCTATAAAAGGATTTTTGCTTAGAATTGTATATAAATAAATTATAACATCTTGGTTAAACGAAATTTTTCAAATCACCCGAAGAAAATTTATAATGTAGACTATTAATTAATCAAATAAATTTCTAAAGAATTCCAAAAGACTTATAGAAATGAAATGTATGTTTCACAAACATTTTTAAGTGAATTTTTAATCAATTAATTATAGAAAAATCATAATAGTTTACTTAATTATTCTTTTCATTCTGATTGGTAAAGTGCAGGGTGTTTCATATTGAATGGGATAAAAAGAATAACGGAGTACACGTTCTTAGAAAATTTATTTATTTAGCTGAAACAAATTAATTCTGAAACTACAATTAAACAAGTTTTATCTAGCAGTAACGAAAAATCTTCCTATTGTGAAATCGCCATTGGAGGCCTTATTAATCAAAATGGTGCCATTCATGCAGAAGAAAGCGGAATACTCCAAAACATCGTCGTTGATCATCATTCAACGGCATTTTCCCACGAAATTTGGTACAGAACGACAGCGTCGTCACAATATCAAATTTTGGCTGAAGTAATTTTCGGACTCGAGGGGCTTGTGTAAGAAAACCAGCCTTGGATCAATAACAACCAAAACCGAAGTGGTTGAAAAAAAATTCATGAAACGTTTTTAAGAAATCCCACAAAATCAGCGCCTCATACAACGACGTGTTACGGAAACGTCAACAAATCCGGCAATACACCTTTCAGATAATACAGGCGTTAAAACCTTCCCATAACCAGTTGAGTAAAGCTTTCTGTAAGAATTTGCATGATAAGCTGGAGGTAGATGGTTTTATGAACAATCCTGTGTTTATAGATTGAGCCACTTTCCACGTTTCTGGCAAAGTTAATCGCAATAATTTAGGATTTTGGGGCACGGAAAATCCAATGATCTAATGGAATATCTGCGTGATTGTTCAAAGGGGAACGTTTTCTGATCATTTCAATAGTTGTGTTTTTAGTCCTTTTTTTTCTTCGTGGAAAAATCGATTAATTGGGGCATTTACAAAAGATATGTTATCAAAGTGGTTGTTGCCTTAATTGGAGGAAGTGTTTCCTGGCTTCATTCTGCAGTAACACGGTGCTCCACCACATAGGCATAAAAACGTACGTCAGTACCTGAGTGGTAGTCTGCCCCATTGCTGGATTTATCATGGGGGATCAAATGAAATGCCATTCTAAACAGCCATTGCTTTATTGGCCACTGAGATCCCCAGATCAAATCTAATGTGATTTTTTTCTGTGGGGTTTTATTAAAGAAAAAGTGTTCGTGCATCCACTTCTCTAGCAACTGGAACAACGGGCAGCTGAGGTGCTAGAATCATTAACACAGGATATTCTACCATGAGTAGGGCAGGAATTGGAATATTGCATAGATGTATCCCATGCCATCGCAAGGGCACCCATAGAACATCTATGGAAATTTGGAAAACTATGGTTTCCTTGTAAATTTAATTTATCAAAACTAAGTAATTACAGCGCTCACCGGTATGGGTTTTTTTTTTTTTTTTGCTTCATTAGATATGAAACGTCTTGTATATAAATATAAGCAATTTATTTTTAAGAAGGTAATGTATGTTTTTGTCCAAAATTTTGTTTAAGAGTTTCGAACTTATTGTACTTCTAAAATTATGACCCTTTTAAAATTGGATAGGAGCTTTTATTTGCTTGCATTTTTAATTGTACTATAAAGAGAAAAAGTGAGATTTTTCAGAAGGAGAAAGAATTAATTGTAAGTGATAAGAAAAATAATATTTTTTAAAAGGTAAAACTTTGATAACAAAGAAAAAAAACCTCTGAAATCACCAGGAATAGTTTTATTATAACCTAGTAAGAAAAAGCTTTCACTCATAAGTTGTATTTCGCCAATTGCAAACCCAGTGCATTTAAAAATATATGAGGCTACTATTGTTGAAATTTTACCGTGAGTGTGCTGCGATATGGTTTCGCTTTTCTCAATCCTATAGAAATTTCAATAAAAGTGGCTATCAAATAATCAAATAGTTGCCATTCATTACTTTTATCACGAAAAAAAATTTCAAACAAGCAAATACACATTCAGATTTATGTACTAAAAATAGGATATAAATAAATAATGGGAATTCAAAAACTTGCTGACAAAAACACATCTACCAGACATCTGTTGATGTTTTCCAAATCAAGGGTTTAGTAAATGCGTTAGAAATTTTAATATCGAAATATACTTTTTACATTATACGCAACAAAATTGTAACTAATTAATTCTATTAAAGATTAGTTGTAAAATAAAAAGCAAATTATCTCTATAATAAGATTATTATCTTTATCAGGAAGTTTCAACTTTTTCTTTTTAATAGTTTTACATTTTTCTGTGAGAAAAGCCAATTTTCATTTTTTATTAAAAAAAACAGCACATTTTTAACTACAATATTTTCTATTCGTTTGCAGAAGTCATTTAATTTTTTTTTTTTTAGACTATTTAACATTAAATATTTCTCATCATTTTAGTTTAAAACAAATAAACATAGCTACTTTAAAAGCATTTTTCATTTAGTTCACTCTTTATGCTTATACTTATTTGTTTCATAAAGCAGATTTAAGGTAAATAAAACAATTTGCTTCTCAAATGGAAATGGATAACGAACTTTCTGTGTTAATTAAGATACAGTTTTGACAACGGATACTTTCTCGAATTCAAATATGGAAAAATAAAGAGCTTAGTCTTTTGTTGTTTGTTTTATCTATATTTATTAGATTTAAGTGCACAGTATCAAATAAAAATAATATTTTTGGTAGAAATGGATTTAATAATAATATTTAAGGTAGAATCTCAAAGAAACAATAATGCTACTAACAAAATCAGGAAGCAACGTCCTGCAAAATGCCTCAGGAGATATCACAAAGTTAGTTTTATAGTTAAGGCCCCCTAGAAGATTGCTTCTTCTCGTTGACCTCGATAGTAAATTAGAGTATGTTGCTGATCTAAAATAGAGTTCCTCGTATCTAAGTTACTGAATGTGAATTATTTTAAAATGAATGATTCTCATCGTACGTACGAACGTAGTAATTTGTACCATTTATACGGATCATTAAGATTCGATTAGGATTAGTTTAGTCCACAACATTGGGTTAAAATTACACACACAAAAAGCATATATATATATATATATAAAATAAAACCAGTTTTGCTTCTTGTTTTCCCGACAAATAATTGACAAACTTAGTTATTGCACTAATTGCTATTATTCTTACGTTCTCACAATTCTCATCACTGCTTCTTCTTTCGTTTTTCTATATAAGCGACCTGATGGACAATTGGCTAGCGCTCTGATCGGTGGTACAACAGGTTCCAGGTTCGAATCCTGGCGGGGTTACGTTAGCAGTTCGGAATCCACTTTAAATTGGAGGCCCCGGTCTGTTTAGCCCTCGCGTGCACAAGATGATCGTAGAATAACAAACCAAACCAAACTTTTCTATATAAATCATTGCTTTAACGTTTCTATTTATGAACTCACACAAATTTTTCATTTCCCACATTCTTTATTATATTGACCAAAACACTTTTTAATAATTTGTTTTGAATTTTCATTCGATGAGACTACCAGACGTCTTATAACTTTCTCATCCTCAGAACGTACTACTTTTGTTTTCCTGCTGTTCCTCAGAGTTGGAACCCAACTCTTTAAAATCCTTAAACATGTTTATAAAATAAAAGTAGAAAGATCTGCTGCTCTGATCTGCTCAATTATCTGCTAAATTCACTCGGCTTTCGACGACTATAATTCGCAACACTTACACACTATACACGAGGGCGCGCACACACACACACATATATATATATATATACATACATTCATTTTTAAAAAGAGAAGATAATTAATAGATAATTAAGATTTTAATAGAATGCATTATAAAAAGAACTTTTTATAATGCATTATAAAAAGAACTTTTATAATGCATTCTATTTTAATATTATTCATTTTTGTTGAAGGAATCTGTTTGATTATGAATGCATTGTTGATGCAAACAAATTAATGGTTCATTTTAATTTAAAAATACGAAATGATACATGCGTTTCCATTCATTTCCATATTTTCCATGGCCATGTTTGCGGTTGAATGTAAGTTATTTTTGAATTCATGTTTTCGATTTTCTTTAAATCATTATGCTATTACTAGTTCCAAATTTATTAAATTTACTCCAGTCAAAAAAAAAAAAAATGTCAAAATTGTTCCAATATTCAAAAAGCAATTTTTCTATGTTTTACCGAAAGAAATTTGAAGTTTTTAATTCTTTTTCATTGATATGATACCTCACTAATCCAGTTACTCTTCGAACAGATTTTGGAGTTAAACATATTTAGCAATATCCTTTTAATTCTCTTCTTACCATTGCCATTAATACGGATTTTCTTTATTTTTCAAATGGCATTGGAATCTCGAACATTGATTTACTGCTTATTTTGCAATGATCTTGATAGCTTTTATTATAGAAAAGTTAAATTTTCTAAAATAATTATTTTTAAATAGTTTATATTTTTATTGAAAAGTAAAATGAAACATACAATTTTTATGAGTGGTTAAATGGTATGTCAAAACTTATTTTATTTTAGCTTAAATAACTTTTTAATTTTTCAATATGTGAGAAATTTTAGATTTAATAAATGATACTGCATTATTTGGAATAAATTAAAATTCATTTTCTGTCCTTTAAAATTTTAAATGATATCTCTTATTGTAGATTAATACGGAGATCCTTGGCAGCGTAGCGGCCACTAGCTCCTTCATTGTAATAGATAATTAAATTCCCCTTTTTTTTAAAAAAAGAATTATTTATTTAATAAAATTAAAAAATGAAAAATAACTAAAATTTTAAAAGTGTAGATGTTGATGAAATCAGTTGCATTTAATAATAAAAAAAAATTACAAATAAAACAGAATGAGCAAAGGTCAAATTAGGAGAAAAAAAGCTTCGGAGAAAAGCGAACTTTTTTCACCTAGACAGTTGTGGGTAATAAATCAGTCAGAGAAGGAAAAATCGTCAGGATAAGGAATTATTTAAAAATATTTAGAACAGTGCGATGTCTTTTGCTATGTTCGCGGGAAGAAATATCATAATCGTAATTTTGTAGGATATTTAAAACAGGGTTATTGATATTTTGCATATGATTATAGAATTTAGTAGAAATTTTGGAACAAATTGTCTTAAGCTCGGAATCGAGAGAGCTCGTCTAATATCGTCATTACGAAACCAGGGTGAATTCGTTAACATTCTGAGAGTTTTGTTCTTAAGCCTTTGAATAAGTTCAAAATTTGTACGTGCAACAGAACCCCAAACTGGACTTGCATAAGCTAATACTGAACGAAGATAAGAGAGATATATTAGTATTTTGAGATTAAGAGGTAAAGCTGAATTTCTATTGATTAAACGATAGAGAATTCTAACTTGAGTATTGAATTTATTTCTAAGGTTGTAGATATGCGATCTGTAGTTAAGTTTATTATCAAGAATAATTCTTAAGTACTTAGTTTCTTTGGACCAGGTGATATAATTATTATATAATTTAATATTAGAAAGGTTATAGGATTTTTGCAAGTGAAAAGAACTGCTTCAGTTTTATCTACATTTAATTTTATCTTCCAGTTAATGAGCCATTTTTCTAAATCAATTATATAATTCGCGTTGATCTACTCAATGGTATAAGAAAGGCAGTAGGAAAGAAAAAGTCATGATAAATAGATAATAGTAATCGTATGATTTGAGAGAAAAAAATGAAGAAAGTAAGAAAAATGTAAATCATCGGTGAGAAAACGTAACAAGAAATTTGTGATCAGTAAATATGCGTTAAAAGTAAAATATCTAAAAAGCGATAAGTGAGCAGGAAATTATGATGGTTTGAGGCTTCGATTCCATTTAGAAGTAGAGAAAGGATACTTGTATTTTCCATTCAATTGCGTAAATATAGTTTGTGCCTTGATGAGAGGGTTCTCGTGAGTAGCAATGGTGTTGAAGAAATTTCTAGAAAGTTTTGTAATATGTCAATAGAATCAATTTTTAAATCTTGAGCAATTGTAGAGTTGCGGACAAACCAGCCTGCACCAGTGATGATACGAAGAAGTTTGTTTTGAATAATTTGTACAGATTTCTTGTTAGATTGTGCAGCTAGACTCCAGATTGGGGCAGCATAGGTAAGGATAGGCCTAAGAACTTGTTTGTAGAGAAGAAGTTTGTTTGACAAAGGTAATTTAGAAAATTTATTAATGAGTGGTAGAGTGAGATAAAATTTTTCCAACATTTTTCTTTGATTTTTGAATATGAGCTCGAAACGTAAATTTATTGTCTATAATTAAGCCGAGATATTTAATATTAGTCGCCCATTCAATTTGTTGATCAAAAAGGGAGAGATTAATATATGGTTGTCTGGCGTATCTTTTTCGGAAAATGATGGCTTGAGATTTAGAGACATTAATTGCTATGCGCCATTTAGTTAGCCAATCCTCTAGGATATTCAGAAAATTTTGAAGAGTATTGATGACATAAAGAATAAAAGCACCTTGGGCAAGATCAGCAGAATCGTCAGCAAATAGGCAAGTGGAAATGTTAGTGCATTGAGGAAAGTCGTAGGTAAAGATATTGTAGAGAATAGGACTGAGCACGCTTCCTTGAGGTGTACCAGCACTAATACGACCGATTGTGAAGAATTCATTATGAAGTCGAACTTGAAAGGTTCTATTTTTAAGATAATTTGTAATGATAAGTGTGATCCAAGTTGGAAATTGAAATTTGATCATTTTTGTAGATCAGTCCATCGTGCCACAGTCGATCGAAAGTTTTTTTGACATCTAGAAAGACACCTCCTGTAAAAAATTTATAGTTAAATCCTTTAATGACGATATTGGTGACACGTAGAAGTTGATGACAAGTTGAGTGATGTTGACGGAATCCAAATTGTTCTGCTAGAATTATGGAATTTTTATCGCAAAAAGAAGTAATATGTTTCACTAATAGTTTTTCGTAAAGTTTTCCTACACAGCTTAGGAGACTGATGGGCCGATAATTTTGAGGAAATTTCCTGTCTTGGCCAGATTTAGGGAACATGATGATATTTGCTTTTTTTTTTTTCAGATAGGAAGGAAGTAGTGATATTTAGTACAGCTTTTGTAGATTTTTGCAAGATGAGTAATGGCATTATGGGGGAGACACATTAAGGCTTTATTTGGAATGTTGTCAGGTCCAGAAGATTTCCGAATGTTGAGATTCTTGATTAAGTTAATTATGTCAGATGGAGAAAAAAAAAAAATATTGTTATGATAATTTTGATGATCAGCTAGAAAGGAAGTTACTGTATCTTCAACATGCTTAACTTGTGAGTAATCGCAAAGTTCAGTGTTTTCTTGAAAGGAGAGTTCAAGGTTTTCAGCAAAAGAGTTCGCTTTATCAGAAGATGAGAATATAAGACCTGAGGATTCAACCAGTGGAGGAATTTTGGGATATTTTTGGTAAAATGTTTGTTAATTTTGAAGAGAGAATTATCTTCTGGATTTAGGCCTAATAGAAATTCATTCCATCTGTCATTTTTTAATTTGTGAATCATTTGCTTTATTTCTTTTGAAGCTTGTTGAGGGATTGCTTGAACGGAGGAAACCTGGTATCTTGCCATAATTTTCGAATTCTGTTTTTTTCTGCAATTTTAGAGGTGATTTCAGTAGGAAGTTTTTGGTGTGGTATACTGAGTTCTTTAGATTTGCTAGCAAGGTTGATAGCAGAAGTAACAGCATAGTTGAATTCATCAATTATTTTGTCAATATCTTGAATATTGGAGATGACTGGATTACCAGGAATGCTTTGTGATAGAATTTTAGTAAAAATATTCCAATTGGCAGTTGTGATTATGCTATTGAGGAAGGGCGTAAATGAATTATGAGAGACTTCAACTATCACAGGGTTATGATCACTGAAAAAGATCGTTGATAGAAGAAGCAGGCCCGGCGCTTAAATTTTTAAGAAGTGCGATGTCAAGAGTACTATTGCAGGGATTGTGAAGGCAGAAATATGTGGGATCATTAGGAGAAATAACATTGAATGCATTAAGATTTGTCCATTCGAAGAGAATAGAAATATTTATGTTGTTGCGTCCACTATTACATGCAGGATGCTTGGAATTGAAGTCACCAAGTAGAAGTACTTGTTGATTGGAGTTCGCTATTGTATCAAGTTCTTGTGTGAGGAATCTACGAATTGGAGGGCGATAAATGCCAGCAACAGTAATTTTTTAGGTTATTCTTGAGATTAATAACGATAGCAGAGTTTTCAAAGCTAGTTGTAGTAAAATGAATTTGATGATGATTAAAATTTTTATGAATACAGATAGCCGTGCCTCTTCCTCTGGGGGTAAGACGATCGGAGCGATATATGATATAATTTAGAATTTTGAAGGAATCACCTGACCGAAAGATTTGTTTCATGGAGAGCAATTACATGAGGTTTATTTTCAGATATAAAATTTTGTAGTTCATTAATTTTTCCTTTAAGACTATTGGAGTTCTAAGTCACGCATAAGATAGAATTATTGGTCGGTCTATTGAATGTTATTGACTGGTTGATTTTGAAGAGCAGTTATTAAAACAGAAAGATTTGAAAGTACCCCAACTAATTGTTGCAGAATGAGCGGAATTGGAGGAGTTTCCGTGGAAGCCTGCAGAGTATTGGAAGAAGTAGTATGGTGAGAGGTCTGGGTAGGAAGAGTTGGAAAGTCATCTGAAGAAGGAGGAAGAGTCGGAGAAGCCTTCTGTTGAGCGGGAAGAGACAATTGGTTGGAGTTCTCAGGTTTCCTTTGTTGTGCTTGTTTTTTAAGTCTCTCTGTCCAAGCGTTGACCTTCGGGAGAGGAGCAGGAGTGAAATTAGCTGGGTTTTTAGGACAATCCGCTAAATTTGCAGTATGCTCTCCAGAGCAAAGGGCGCATTTGGAAGCTTCATCTGGCCCTTTGGTGGCATGAGGTTTGATGGCTTATGCAGAATTTGCTATGATGATAGAATTCTTGACATTTATAGTATTGCCTGGGTCCTGATTTTCTTCTGAGTGGTTCAACTTTGACCCTAAAGTAATATAAGGTGGATAGGTCGAAAATTCTTTTGTTTTGTTCATTTTTTTTGGTAGAACTATTCGGTACAGAGGTAGATTGCTGGGACCAGAACGATTACGAAGTGGAGTGATGAATTCAGGATGAAAGTTGAGAATTGGGAGTTCCTGCATGATGACATCAATTGGGAGATCTAAAGGCAGTCCGCGAATTACAACTTTAAGTTGCTTTTCTCGGAGCAGTTCAAATGTATGACTTTTAAGTTTCAGGTCATCAATTTGCTTCCGTATGGATCTGTAGTCATCAGGTGTGGTTGGAAAAACTTTTAATTTGCCTCCAGAAAGGCGTCCTTCAATCTTTTGAATTTTTAATCTGGTTGAAGTTCTTAAGAATTTCAGTAGAATTTTGTATGTTGTCAATTATAATTGGAGGAACATATTTAGTAATATGTGGTGCAGGACAAGAAGAAGCAATATTGTGGTCATTAGTGAGATCAGTGTCCATACTGTTTTCGTCTAGATGTAATTTATCAACATTTTTTGAAATTTCTGCAATTTCAGCAGGAGGCATGTTGTCTGCATCACTAGGACCAAGATTTTCATCGGGGTTAAGGCAAGCAAATTTGGAAGATAACTTGATGACAGTGGGATCACTGGTATTATCCCCTAATTGTACCTATAGCTTTAGCTTTTCGATCTCTTGCTTTAATTGTTCTCAAGCAAGAGATGTTTTTCCTAAATTCTTAATTGTTATATTTTTATTATTGAAATTCCTTAATTGAAGCAACTACATTTTTATGCAAATTTTCTATTTTAACTTAAGATGTGGGAGGTATTGTGGTTCTTAAACCACCTAGGAACTCCGTAACAGGTGCACCCGTTGCCCCTGGTATTATTTTGCCAAGCCATACAAGAATTATTAACACGTTTACCAGAAGTGAAAATTATTTCGAAGAGGAAATGAAAGTATGAAGTAAAGTGAAGCAATTCAAATAACATGTGACACTTAGTAAACAAATACAAATTATCCTCCCAGATCTCACGATATATCCTGTGACGAGCATAAATCTTATAAATTAAATAAAGTAAAATCTTACAAGAATAATTCCTTTAAATTTTTTTAATGTAATTAAAATATTTAAGACTGCAATAATTTTTTAAAAAGTTAACGTCAAACGATGGTGAATTCATTTATAATTGCAGATTTAAACTCTCAAGTTTTATATTCATCTGTATTTAATTTCCTAGATGATGCAAGTTCGCGAGAAGAATTGCTTAATTATTTTGTTGAGAAAGTCAAAAAAGAGTTCGATTTCAACACAACAGTATCAAATAATCGAGGAATGGAGCTTTCTGAAAATGTTTCATTTGATACTGAGTCAAAAGGCATTTTTAATGTTAAGATAAAAGATATTCAAAAACCAGTAGTATGGCATTCTTATTGTGGTTGTTTGTATATTCTTGTATGTGATGATACAGAAAACAGAATTTTGGCTGCAAGTACTTTATTTTCAATAATAAGAACTCTTAAAGATTTGTTGCCAAAGATCATGAGTTCATCATCCGAATTGGTTTTTAAGGTTGATGTTGTTTCACTTATTGTAAATACTTTTTTACCTAGTGGACAGTTGTTGTTTCTTAATAATCAAGCTATGCAATTACTCATCAAAGATATCCAAAAGGCTGTTCGCTAGTTAAAATCTGACTCTTTTAACATTATAGAAAAATTGTTAAAATATGTACTGGTTATTTTATTTCATACCTCATAAAAAGATATTTACTGAAAACATGTGAATATAATTCTTAAACTTCCTAATTTAAATTGCATTTTTTTCCTTCCTGTGTAATTTTTGAACAAAAAATGTTTTAAATTTTAAAGTGAATGGTTTTTCTCAACTATGAAACTAATTCTCTATCATATTACAATAATTAAAATACTTTTTTTTTTTGAAAAAAAAAAAAATTCTATTATGCATTAAATATAAAGATCCTTTCTTAGAAAATTTGTTACTTTTGTAATCTGCAGTGTAAAAATAAAATTCCTTTATATATATTTCTATTATAAGAATTTTTTTATTGAAAGATTTTTAAATTAGAAACCTAATTACTGTTTGATGATGTATTTTTATTTTGATTAGATTCAATTAATTACATAATAACAGAATTATATAAATTTGTTCTTATTTTTTTTCTCCAGATAATAAGAACATTTGGAAGAATTTTTCAAAGTTAATTCACTTATATGATTGTTTTTATAAATATAATGTGTAAATTAATTTTTACTTTCAATTTAACTTTGTGATATTATAATTTTAATATCTCAAGCTTTATTTATGTTCCAATCTAAATGAATCTTTGAATTCAACAAATTGTAAAAACAAACTATTTTATTAAAAAGCATTGTAAAAATGACTTTATCTTAGTTTCTATTTTATTGCCTTATCATCAATTCACTGAAAACATATCTCTATTAAAATAAAAAATATATTTTTAACTTTAAATTGTATGAATCTGTTTTCTATCACATACAAAAAATATACTATTTGTTGACTCTAACATAATTTAATTATAAAAATTTATGTAGTAAAAAATATTTTCAATAGTACTTCAGAACTTATTTTTCTTTCTCTTTAATTAATAACTTGCTATAGACAAATTAAAAAGTTAATTTTTATAATACTTTGAAATGTCTGATTTCTGAAGTAAATAAAATGACTGCTATATAATAGACTTTCAAAACTAAATCTATTACAGAAATAGATTTAAAACTTGTTATAATTTAAATATTCAAATACAATTAGGTTAATATGAATAATTCTGAAATTTAACTAATATAAGTATTTTAATTTTGATATTTAATTAATTTATTAGAAATGCTTAAAGTAATTTCTAAACTAATAGTAATTTCTAATGCCAGAATTTATTTCATTACTATATATTAATAAGAATTCCAAAGGAAAGTAATTTTTATTGGCAGCATTCTGTAAGAAAAATGAACAGCAGTGATCAAAAAAAAAAGAATAAATTTTAAATTTTTTTCACTAATTTAAAAGCTCATATACAAAATAACATTGAAAAACTGTAGTACAATATTTAATGATTATTACAGTTACAAATTACAACCTAAAAAATAACATAAAATTGAAAAAACTGAATAAGTTTATTTATTTTGATTGCTTGAGACAGAATGTAACCTGAGTGATCTAGTGCATTGTAGGTTTGGTTTCAAGAAAAATATACTTGGTTTGAAACTCGATAAGCGAAGTTGAATTGAAAGTAATCTGTTGGTCAGAATGTTTCTTCCATTGGGCTTGACATTGAGGAAAAAGGTGTGAACTCTCCAGATGTTAGGGAAGTGCTGATTGGTGTTCTACCCTTCAGACATACTAATTTAAAACTATAAAATTACAACTTCTCACATCACCCAAAAGTAACTGGAGAGAGCATCTTGACACCAGGCAATAATGTGGCATGTGATATAGCTGAAAATTCACCAGAAAATCCACAATAAAAAGAATTATTATCTTAAAAGATTTTTTTACAAAATTATAAATTCATATTAATAATAAATATGTACAAAGCAAATATAGATAATAATAGATATAGAACAAATAATAATTTTTTTATTATTGGTGAAGAAAACAGTTATTTTACATAAAAAATTCAAATAATCATTTAAAAAAACTATCAAAAGTCATATTCAGTTTTTATGAATTACAAACACATTTACTCATAATAATTTTTTTAAATATTTGTATATCCCATTTATAGTAAAAATATTCTTTATTAATTAAAAACCTTAATATATATATATTTAAATAATAAGCCAAAAAACTTATATTCTATACAAAAATTCTTTTATAATTAAAAAAAATGTGATAATTATGTAAGATTACATGAAATTAAATTTTTTGAAAAATACATTTTCACTTATGTGTTTAGATTTCCTAATTGAAAAAACAAAACTTGGCAATTGATTTGATTCCCTATTAATATCATAATTATTTTAATAAATTATCTACTAAAAATCGATTGAACTCTGACATTGAATAATTTATACAAGCATAAATTTTATAATGATACGATTACTGTTACTTACAATAGTTACTTCTGTTTCCATATATCGAAATAAAAAGTGGTCTATATCTAATTAATAAGTATCAGTTTTAAGCTAAAAATTTTATGTTTCCTTTAATTTCAATATCCTCATATTTTCACAATGAAATATTAAAACAGTTTTAATCCAACAATGAAACTAATATTTATTCATCTTGAAATTTACAAAATAAAATCATAAAATATACTTTGTAAATATTTAAATAATGAAAAATGAGGTTCTTAAAATCCAATACATACTTTTATATTAAATATATTTTCCCCCTGATCTTTCAAACATTTAAATAAGAAAAAAATTAGTATATTAGAAAAGAAGAGGAAGATACTTAAGAAATTAATACATGTACAAAAATATCTCACTGGATAAGTAGACCCTCATTAAATTTAAAATCACAAGCAGACAAAAAATATATTGATATAATGCAAAACGGGATATATCAGAATATTAAAGAATTTGAATGAGTGCAAATATTTTCTATAATTTACAGTTTCACTAAAAAAAATATTTGAGGTAGAATCATGATGAGATGCAATAATTCTATATTCACACTTAAATTTTTATTTAATAGTAAGTTAAGAATGATAATAAATTTGATATGCTTATGTAATACAAGTTTCTATTTATCCTTCCCATGAAAATAGAATATTATTTTATAACTCTAGACTTCTTTTCTATGCCATTGACTTGTTTTAAATAAATGGAAAATTTATTAGTCTCCCTTCTTAAGTAAATATTAATAATTATAAATTAATGGACAAAAATGTATTTTATTGTAAACAAAAAATTTCTAAACACACTGAACAAATGCTTCAATATAACAATATTTCAAAGTATTAACAACTGTCACTGTTAAAAAATAATAAGATATTATTAAAGCTATCAAATAATTAATTAATTAATTAATCAAATAATTAATTTAAAGATAGCATTTATTATTTGCATCTTGATATTAAATGTTTTTAAGCAGTAATTTTAATATTTTGATCAAAATGCATAAAGCATCCAAATAAATTGATATGAAATTCTATTAAGTATCATTTCATATTAAAAAATGTTTTTATCATCATAATATATCTTATTGAATTTTATCAATGATACAATTTCAATTAGATAATTAAATTTGATTCGGATTTATAAATTATTATAATTTAAATTACAATTATTACTTAATAAGTATTTTTTGGTGGAAAAATTATATTATCAAAAATTAAAAAAGAATGAAAAAAAATATTTATATAGTTAAAAAACATAACTAATTAAAAATATTCTTTAATATAAATAATTTACAATAACAGATAATTCACTTTTATACTCTTTCCAATTAATATAAAATAATAATTTTTAACTGAAAATTCAAAAATTATCTTTCAGTTCACGTAAAGCAGCCATAACTGACACAGGATCAACTTTGTTTGTCCGAAGCTGAATAGCCTTTTTATCAAGCCTTAAAAATGGATTGTAGCTTAATTCTTCACCTAGTTTTGAAGGAACTGAAGGTTCAGACTTTTTTAACTTCTCTTGTATTTCCTTAAACTTATTTAAAGCTTCCTCATTATCAGGTTCAATTGATAAAGCATATTTTAAATTATTCAAAGAATATTCATGACCACAATAGATCTTGGTACTTAAAGGCAATGCAGATAATATATCCAGAGATTGTAGCATATCATTAGCTGAACCTTCAAAAAATCGGCCACATCCACCAATGAAAAGTGTATCACCAGTGAAACAAATTGGTTCAGGGATAGTTTCACAATCAATGAAGTAGCAAACATGACCACTAGTATGACATGGTGTATGTAGACATCTAATTACGATATCACCAATTTTTAAAATTTCATTATGAGAAATTTTGTTTGTTAACGCTTCAATTCTCTCATCACCACCATATATTGTAAGATTTTTTTTCATTTCACTGATTAATTTATTTCCTCCAGCATGATCATAATGGTGATGAGTTGTTATAACTGCCCTCAGTTCTAATTCTTCCATTGCTAATGTCTTCATAATTTTTTCAGGTTCCACAGGATCAACAGCAATACCAAATTTTAAGAATTTATCAGTTAACAAATACATATAGTTATCTGATAATGCAGGAAGAATATGAATTTTGTATCTATCGCTGATAGAATCATATTTGGAAAATTGTGAGCTGTAAAGGCGTCTACTTGAAACAAAATAGCTACTTGTTTTCCATGAATATTTAAACAAAGTTAAAAAATTAAGAACCATTTTGAATTGTATTGATATGATTATCAAAAAATAAACTGCGTTTTTGTTTACAGTTCTGGAATAAGTAGTATGTCATTGTTTGTTCATGCGCAGAGAAAAACTCCTGTTATTAGGGAGAAATAAACATGAACCAATCACATTGTAGAATGTTTAACGGTGTAACCAATCACGAGGGACCGCTCAAAGGATCCACGACTGTGTATAAAGTAGTTGTAAAAGTTTCGGTTTGGGTTTCAGTTTGAATTGACAATATACAAAAATTACGTGTACGTTTAGGTTTTAAATTCTTGCATAAGACGAAGTAGTTGGGATTGTTACTTAGTAGTTGGGTTAATATTTTGAGGAGAATTCTAAGTTTCATCTATATTGAAGAAAAATGTCTTTGTAATTTGACGCTTTATAAAGATAAGTACGTAGTATTTTGATAACATTCTGAGCACTAATTAATTGGGTGGAGTTCTTTGTTTCATTTGATAATTTTAAAAATATTTTTGTACATTATTAATTTATTTGTAGTGAAGTGGTATTTTAAATGCGCGTTAAAAACAGGGTGATATTTTTTTGCTTGTAATAATACATTATATAAAGCCTGTTAATAATTCTAAAAATTAGTAGCTGGTAACATAATTTTATGTAATAGTAAAATTTTTACTTCTTTTGAATAAAATCATAGCCTACACTTAGTGCAAACTGACAAGTGTTTAATTCTATACATTGAAAGTGAAACTGAACATTAAAATTAAAAAAAAAAAAATCATCCTCATTTTCGAATTAACGACTTCATTTAGAACATTTTTATTTAATGAAATGAGGAATCAAACTTAATGGGCTTATTAGTACTAGGAAAAGTTGCTGTTACTTTAAATATGGTTACACAATAAAATGAGGTTTCTGTGGCTTGGAGTTATAAAAGATAATGTAGAATTGCATTTATATGCTATAATATGTTAACTGTATAGTTGCTTGAATGCTTTTATATTAGAATGCGTGTATGTATTTGATAAATTCAATAATTATTATTAAAATTCAAAAGAAAACAGATTTAAAATTTTTTATTATGTGTGAGTACAAATGTATGGTGGTTTATATTATATTTCTTTGTATATTAATAAATGCAGCATTGGTAGCTCTTTTCATTGTAGCATTGAGCAATTATTTAAACTAATGTAAAAATTATTATAGTATTATTTAAAAAAAAAGTGTTTTATAATTTTTTCCTTCATTGCATTATTAACTTTTATTTTTTTGTTAGTGGGTTTTATACACTGATTTTAAAAAATATTTTCATATGTATACTAAAATAAATTAGTATCAAGCATAATTTTTGGATATAATTTATTATATTTTTATGTATATTGCTGATTTTGAGGTAATTGTAAACTGATGTTTCAGAATGAAAAAAACTTAGTAAAATATTTTATTTTTGAAAGTTTTTTGTTTTTAGATTGTAATTATCATTAAAAAAGATAACATAGAATTTTTTAATGTACTTTTCCTATGAATTAAAATATATTCGTTCACCTTGCTTTTACTATTTCAGTTTAAGATTAAAAATAGTTAAATTTTTATAAAGCTTAATGTTATATGTTTTTAAAATATAAAAAGCATTGAAACTATTGTACATTTACATTTAATTGTAAATAAAGATTTGCAATTGGTACTTGCAAATTATAACAGCCTTAACTTTGTTACATATAACAACAGCTGCTGTGGAAAAAAATCTTGTTAATTAAATATTATATTTATTGCACTAAGAATTTATTTATAAAAAAATTATATATTCTTAAATTAATGATTAAGATTTTCAAATCATTATAATTATAGTATGGAAAGTATTTTATTTTGCCTAGCTGAAAAATGAATTAAAAAATATGCAATTTAATGTAATTGTGAGTTGTTTTCTGACAATGAGAAAGGCAAAAGCTTTCCTTTAGCTGAAAGTTAACATCCCAAACATATTTATAAGACACTTTTTGTTGGGGTGGGGAAACTGGGAATTTAAAACTTTTAATTGATATAACATGATAATAAAGTTAAAATTTTTTATTGGCGAATGTCGTTGATCTTTTAAAAATAACAATAAATGAAAATATTAATAACATTTAACTTATGTGAAAGTATTCTATAGAGCATATATATAAAAAGTTGCATAAGAAAAAGATTTTACAGAAGGTGTCCCTTATTTTTCAATATCAGTAATTTTCTAAACTGGCGTAAAAATCAAAACAAAAGTAAAATTGATCGTTAACATCATAAAAGGTTTTGTAGAAATAAAAAAAAAAAGATGACTTAATAAATTTTTTTGAAAGTCTGAAAGAAATTAAGACTAAATTCATTTTATTTTATTTGAAAGTAAGATATTTGTACACTTTGTAATTATTATTGCTATTTGAAAAGGCTCCAAATAACTTTCATCATTAAAAAGATTGTTTCTGCCATTAAATCTTTTTGTAAAGGTTATGGATGTTAACAAATTTTAACTTCATCTGTGTAGTTCTTTCCTTTCGGATAATATAATCAATAATTAATCTTTGTGATTATGATTGTTCCAATTTTTTTTATGTATATTTTATATATAAATGTACAGTTCTTTCTTGCACTGTAATTTAAAGGCTTATTCAGAATTTGGGTCATTAACAAGAAATGAACTTTAAGTTGGACCTTAAATGAGAAATGCTAGTTTTCTTTTACAATATTATCTTCTTGACCTGTGACAGCATCTAAAGTTAGTTCATTTATATCATCGTCAATAAAGATATTGGGCACTGTTAATTAATGTAAATTATTCTGGGAAGTTATTAAAATTGCATCCATCAATATTATAAGTATTGAGGTGTGAATGTTCATATTGCTTGTAATAGATACTGGCCTAACTTTGTTTAACAGATGTTTAAAGTTGTTGGTCTTATTTCAGCGGAAGCAGATGCAACATGAAATAGACAAGTAAAAATAAATTTTCTGCATGTTTCATTATTGTTCAGGACTCATTTTCTGATTTATTTAAGATGAATTGAATAGTCTGCTTAATATATATATATATATTAAAAAACTGCAATTATGCCATGAATTAATTGCTGAAGAAGGTCTTTGTTATATTAAATGTGTGAAATAGAATATAAACCACACAACTTCAGAATTTTACAGTGTAATATAACATAAAATATATTAAATAAAAATATATAACATTGAGAATTTGCAATTCATAAAAAAAATTATATGTTAGTAAATCATGACAATTCTTATGAAGTTTTTTTCTTACTTGTTTATATGAACATCCAAATTTGTTAAGGGGCTATAACATGCAAGTATCATTCAATTTTTTATAATTTTGATATTGAATATTTGTATTTTTATATAGGAAATTCTGTACTATTTGGTTTGAAGTTTAAAATCATAGCAGATAGCAGCATGTCACTGTGAGTATATCACAATTTCTTGAAATAGAAATGTTTCTTTAATTTTAATGCTTTACTTTCATTTGATGATGTTTTATAACTGTGAGAATGATTTATATGATGATTGTCTTTTTCCCCTTGCAAATGTGTATGATTTGTATAATTGTAAAATATTAATTTTACCAAAATATTTAAAAACTTACTATCAATAAAATATGGCACTTATTCATTATAAATGAACCCAATCGCTTTCACCGATGCTGTAAATTGCATATATATCAATCTTCTCAGCATTGTCTGCTAAACAGATATTTGTTTCAAATTTTCTGATTGATATTTCTTATTTTACTCAAAAATATTGAAGAAACATTATATTGATATTTACCAAGAGAAAAAAATACTCTTCTATCTAAACATGTGTAAAAGTGGACACAGTATGCATCTTTATTTCAGTAGCAATACATTTAATAAGTGCTGAATTTTTGTGCACATATTCAAGAAGGAAATAGTTATAAATAGATAATTTAGATAGAAAAAATAAAGATAATAAAATACGTACTATTTTGAAATTTATTTATAGCTGCTCTGACGAGTTCACATTATTTCCTTTCTATTTAACTTCAATGCATAACAACATTGACGCAAAATTTACTAAGCAATTGGATTCATTTATAACGAACTAATTCCAAAAAATATCTTTGTTTCAAGATATTAATCTTTTCTGCTCGTTATTTAAACCGATCCTTCAGTTTTAAATTAATCTAACTGTAAACTAATTGTTAGGCTATTTTAAAATATTTAGATTTTTACTTAAAATATATAATTTCTTTAAAAAACTTATGTTAAAATATATAATTACTTTAAAAAACTTACCTCTTTAAAACAAAATATAAAATTTGTAATGTTTTTTGAAATTTAAGAAAAGCATGAATTTTAATGTATTGTAAATTATTAAATTTGTTAAAATTTTAGAATAAAAATTTTCATAGAATTATTCAAGTTGTTTTAAAGTTTCAGTATAAATTGTTTATAAATAGAATTCATTGTACTATTTTACTAACAATTTTACAATGCATTAAAACTATTCCAAAACCAGTACAAGAGGACCTACCATTTGTTTCAAAATACATACTTTTAATTTTAAATCTGTCTTGCAGGGAAAAAAAAAGATTGCAATTTTTGACAATTCAAAAGATTTGTTTTTATTTGTTTAGTTTATGGAATTCTCAAATTGATTGATAAATCTTTCCATACAACTAATTTTGTGCTTATTTATATATATATTTATATGCTTAATTTTTGTACTAAATTTTTTTAGTGATCTTAATTATGTTGTCTCATTATTTAATACTTTTTATTAGTTTCACCTGTATGTTTGTTTGTTTGTATGTATGTAGCTGACTTTTCTCCCTGGAGACCTGTTTTCATCGCATACACTATTTAAGCTGCAAAGAAACATTTACAGGCATCTTTCAGAAAAGAAAACAGTTGATTCTTTTTAATACGCTTTTATATTAGTTTCACCTGTATGTTTGTTTGTAACTGTCTCTTTGGGCTCGATTTTTCAGATTTAATTTAAACGTTGTAGACTTATCAAGGACCAACGACACTAAAATAGTTTGATAAGTTTATTATCTCATCATGATTAGGATCGCCAGGATTAGAGATTTTTATTTTAACTTATGAAGAGCAATTTAACCCATGTAGAATGAAAGTATTCAGTAAAGACATTCAAACCTAGCAATGGATTGTTTTTAGCCTTTGTTTTTCTCACAATTACATTATTATAAGAACAATAGTTCCACTCCTCCATACCGGGACCTCATTTAAATATTATAGTTTAAAAACACTAAAAAACATGCTTTTAGAGTTAATCAAACTAAAAAATAAATGAACAGTTTAAAAAATTAAAAACACTCTTTTAGAGTTTAATCTAACTAAAAAGAAAAAAATAATTGTTAACGTAAGAATAAAATGACTGACAAGTAAATGAATGTCACTGTTCTGAAAGCGTGGGGTGCTTTGTATGACATTTTTAAACTAACTCTGCATTTCGGAATGAAACTAGTGAAAAATTATAACGATTGATATTGAGCACCCCATACTTTTAGAACAGTGACATTCATTTACTCGTCAGTCATTTTATTCTTATGTTAACAATTATTTTTTCTTTTTAGTTTGATTAACTCTAAAGCGTGTTTTTTTAGTTTTTTAAACTATTCATTTATTCAATGTAAAATTTCTATTTATACTAATGCTTAGATATATATCATATATAAATTAATAAGATTAACTGATTCTTTATATGATACCTAGAATGTCAAATGTTATAAGTCCTGTTTCATTTTTTATGTTCACTGTGTTTAACTTAATATTCTGTAGAGTATTATTTCATTAGAACTATTTAATATTATTTGATAATGTTTTTAACTTTGAAAATTCAATTCATAGCTTTTTCTTATCAATATATTTATGCATTAACTTCACATTATTAAGACTTTGTGTTAACAATGAGCACCTTATTAAATTATAAGTAATAGCTATACATTTGTACAGTGTGCCACAACATTTTCTCTTTCACTAGATCAGGAGTGATCAACCCGTGGCCATCCTTGAATATTTTTCCAGCCTGTGAGATTTATCACACTTTTACAAAATATATTTATTTTATAATGGTCAAAATAGTGAAAACCAATATATGAAAAAATAGATTATTTATACATCCATATATTCAAAAATTAACTTTGATTTTAAAATAATATTCTCGTTAATAAATAACAGATATTACCTGTTTTATTTATATGTTCGCAGAATAATTAAATTATATTCTGCAAACTCATGATGCTCAGCATCTTGAAACATCTAATATAACAGTTGCTATGTTTCACTTTAAGTGACCATCCCTAGATATGCACAATTGATTGTTGATAGCAGAGCAAACCAGACACTTAGTTGAAGTTGTTAGATTTTGGTTCAATTTACACCTGCAAATTGTTTTTGAAAAAATGAAATCTACCAAACACAAAACATGCTCAAACATGATGGATGCTAACCTGCAACACTAATTACGATGTCCAAATACCCAAATTGCAAAATTGTCGATTTGCAAAAGCTAAGTGAAAGAGTGGAGAAACAAATATCGCACTAGAAAAAAATTTTTTTTTAAGGATTTAATTTTTTTTTTTTTTGTTATAATTATATATATTTTATATTTATAAAAGTATATGTTTTTAGTGTTATATATTTCTTTACAATGTGGGTTTAGTATAATTATTATATTATCAATGATTACATGTAAGAATAATAGTAAACACAAAATTATATTTCATTATGTTTTAATCTTTCACTCAAAAAAATGTCTATAGGGAGTCTAAATCTAATATGGGGGATATATAATTTTATATGCAGCCCGCATAATTATGATGCATTTCCAAAGTGTTTCCCGCAAGATCATTTGGGTTGGCCACCCCTGCACTATATATAAAGCCTTTCATTTACGAGTATCTTCTCTCATATGCCCTCCTGTAAACAAAAAGATTTTGTTTTAAATGGAAAGTGATGTTCTTAAGTTAGCAAGCAATTTAATAAAACAACTCATATTGTTTACACATATAGATTATTTTTGATTTCTTCTTTTTTAAGAATAGCATTTCAACATAAAAAAAGCAGAATTATTGTATTGAATAACAAAAACTTATTAAAAATTCACAACAATTTGCAAGCATGACCTTCAAGAATTTTAATACTTTCCTTGAAGTTTCATTGAAATTTTATTTAAAATGAGACCTAAGTGAAGGCAGGTTTAATTTCAAATCTGAAATAGCACAAGTTTTTCTCTTAATTTATTCTTTAATATATGCATAAGAATGGCGATACTTGTTCCTTTATATTCTATATTTGCTTTTGTAGCTGAATATTATGAATCAAAAAAATTTTTGTTTTAAAATCTACTATAATCTAATTTAGGTGATATATTTGCTGCTCTTAATGAGTGTTATTCATATTTATATTATTTTCAAATAACTATTGTAAATATTTATTAATTAAATTTATAACACTTCATTCGATCTAAAAATTGTTCAGTAAGTAAAAAATGTATGCAGGTAAATACTCATGTTTACATTTATAAATTTTAAATAAAATAAGTAATTAGGTAATATGTTTAATCTTTGTTAAAAAACTATATAAAATCGTTATTAAAAGATTGTACAGTAAAAGGGGTATATAAAAGTAATAGTGAAAAAAAACAAACTAATTAAAACTAATGCTTCAAAAAATATCAGAAGTAAATAATTAAATGTCTTTGGAATTCAATTTTTATTTTTTATTTATATGTGTTATGTTTGTAGAAAACATATTTTTTTTTGTGATATTTTTATTTGTAATTTTGTCTTATTTAAATGTTTATTTCAAAGGCTTCAAATTATTTTTACATATAAGCATTCTGACAACAAACACTATGGCTCATTTTTCAAATTTATGAATAGTATAGAATGTAATATAGAATGAGTAATATAGAATGTAAAACACTAAAGGGAAAAAATTCAATAGACATACTAAATGTAATATAATTTTAAATATGCACATAATTTTGGAAACAATTTTTCAGGTACTATTTAAAAATGAACCAATTGTGAAGTAGAAAATTTAACAAAATAAGACCTGATTTATCAAGGAATATATATCTCAATACATTCTGTTTTTAGCAATAAAAGTAACTTGGAATTACATATTGAATTTATTTATTTACTCTAAATTTATAAAAGTGCAATTTTTTTTTTTTTTTGGTAGCAGTTACGTTATAAATGATTGATTGATTGGTTGATTGAATAATTGTTTCATTTTGCCTTTGCCTTTATTCCACATTCTTTTCCCGTTTTTACAATGAATTTAAATAAAGAAAATATCAAAAAAAATTAATTTTTGTGATATTTTTTATTTGTAATTTTGTCTTATTTAAATGTTTATTTCAAAGGCTTCAAATTATTTTACATATAAGCATTCTGACAACAAACACTATGGCTCATTTTTCAAATTTATTTGTGTTTAAAGTTTTACTATTTTGCTTTTGTTTTTGAATTTAATTTCCTATGAAGAGCTTAATCGATAATTTGTTTAAATTATTTTATGAATAACTCGAAAGTATAATTTACGTTAAATGTTTATTAATCGATGTTTAAACTTTAACTTTTCAAATTTTAAAGATTTTTATTATACCTTAACAATAAATTAACTTTAAATTAGGTAGTTTTAATTGATTCAGACTTCAAAAAATCTGAATACGTTTTTCTTGAAAGAAAAGTCGTCACGAATAATAGGTTTTAGCAATTCAGATGAATCTGTTCGTTGAGAAGAGAGAACGAAAGTAAACAATCACGTGAAAGCTGCAACTGCTATAATGCATTGATGCCTGTCTATAGCTAACAAGGAATAACAGTAATGATGATGCAGATATATTAATTAAAGATGTCGAGAATTTTCGCATGAATTCATTTAAAGAGTCTTCAAAACCAAAATTCAGACCTTCACCGGTTAGGTTTCCAGCCAACTTCAAAAATGAAATCAGAACTAGAAACTGGCCCCGGAGGGGTTGGCAGTGAGAGACCCCAAAATCCGGACAGACTAGAATAATAAAAGAAACGAAATCAGAATCTTGATAAGAAACTTTGCCAAGCAACGATGAGGTCACTCCATTAAGACACTTTCAACTGAGATAAACATTTTTAGGCACACATCTCTCTTACGTAACCCCACACAAACTTTCCCTCCCCCTCCTTCGTTCAAATGTTTTTCGGTTTACGCCACGAAGGAGAAAGCAGAACTCTTGTCTGATAGCCTGCAGTTGTATCTTCGTCGTGGTTTGTTTCAAATTGCAAGATTCTTCAGACGCACAAACTCGGAGGATAAGACTTTCCCCTCACAAAATTTCACTAAATCGCTAGACACAATTAATCCGAGGGAAGTCTGTAATTACATTAAACGATGTAATACCAACAAAGCTCCTGGATTGGACTCTGTATGAAATCGCACGTTAAAATCTCTCCCCTATTCTTACATTTTAATTATTACTTAACTTATAAATTTTTTGATTGAAATTTGTTATTTTCCTAAGAACTGGAAAACAGCCATAATCATTCCCATACCTAAATCGGAATGCAACTTAGCATATCCTCAAAATTATCGTCCTATCTTATTGTTTAGCAGCTTGAGTAAAATATTGGAATATTCGATTCTTAAAAGCCTGGATTGGCACAAATAATGATATACTATAATGTACAAACAATTCTACGACATTCCGGAACAATTTGGATTCCGGAATTCCTGATTTGTGAAGGGTTTAACAATCGTTTAACAAACAACAATAATACGGGAATATTATTTCTGGACGTAGCCAAACCGATAAAATTTGGCATAATGGCTAAATATTCAAGCTCATGCTATTTGGATTTTCGGATAATTTAATTCACCTGATTTAACTCCTATCTCTGTTCGCAAATTCTGAGTACAAGTTAAAAACGCTATCTCGTCGCCGTCCAATCAGAAGCGGAGTTCTGCAGGGTTCACTTTTTGGGCCGCGATTTTTCCTAATCTATGTAAACGATATCCCTAGACCGGCAAAATGTCAGCTAGTGATGTTTGCAGATGACATAGCCATTATTAGTCAGCACACAACACTAAACCCCGTCGTTGCTCAACTAAATAACTTAACTAGAAAATTAGCTGACAACCTGAAAAATTAAAGTAAATTCAAATAAAAGTGCGTGCATCCTATTTACTCGGAAACGTAATATTAGCAATTTAAATGATGTCACCATTTTTGGCCAGCCCGTCCCCTGGGAATAGAAGTATTTGGGGTTAGTTTTTGACTCAGAATTAAACTGTACCTCCCATATCTCTAATGTAGTTGTAAAAGCAACCTAATTACTCAGCATGCTGGCGATTAGACACAAGCTTCTGCTCTCTAAGTCGATTCTTCGACCGATTCTCTTTTACGGCTACCCAATTTGTGCTTCCACCTCATTGAAAAATCTCCAAAAGTTGAAAGTTTTCCGGAACAGACAGATAGCCAGTATAGTTAATGCTCCGTTATTTGTTGGGCGGAAACAAATCCATAAAGACCTAGACCTAAATCAAATTATGTGTTATATATTCAAAATTTCAAAAGGTTTTCAGGAAAAATTCCCTCAGATTCGCAATGAAGCTATTCACACGATCCCAGTGTACGATCCTGGGGTTAGTAGTTCCAAAAAAGACCTAGGGCTATCTATGATGCGATTTTTGAGTCCTTCCCACGTCACAAAAGGAGCTCAAACAGACCAAAATTGCAAATCTGAGGTGCCAATTTGGCTCTTTAACTTAAGTTTATTGCCATGATGTGCAAAATAAACACAAATACCGGTTACCGTTAAATTAACTAATTAGAATATCTGTAATTCTTAGAAATTAATGCTTTATTTTATAACTTGATTAAATCAGAAATCTAACTTGTAAATTCTAAACTTCTTAAATTTTTCATTATAACTAATTAAATATTTTATGTATCTGTTCATCTAAACTAGTACTATAAAAACACCAACAGAATAAGAATTCACATTTTCCCTTATATTATTAATGATAAATAGTTCTGGTAAATTGTATGAAATGTACTTGATAAATTGTTGTATGAATTGTATAATTTATTTCATGTGCTTAATTAGAAAAAAATTGAATTGTTTTTTTTATCTATAGGCGCTGAAGTTTTTTTTTTTTTTTTTTAAACTTAATCTGTGTTATATGAGTTAATAGTTTATATTTTATATATATATTAAGTTTGTGCTTTTTAATTGTTCAGTATTGATAGAATTTTTTTGTTATAAATTATCAGGTGTTTTAATTACAATATTAATTTAATTATTATGAAAGATATAGAAAGGCTTTAAAAATATCTGATTTTCTGTTTTTTTAACTCACGATGATCTGCATTACTTCTACGTTAAATAGTAAAAACCTCACTTCTGTAGTCACAACTTTATTGACCTGATATCACTATGTCTTGATCCTACACTCTGTGAGTGACAACGGCCTGATGGCCAATTACTAGCGCTCTGGCCGTTGGTACCACAGGCTTCAGGTTCAAATCCTGGCTGTGGGACTAGATGTTCGTTGGTGGTTCGAATCCATTTTAAACTGTAGGTCCCAGTCTGTTTATCTCTCGTGTGCACAAGATGACCGTTGAGCGACAAACCAAACCAAACTATGAGTGACAGTGGAAAGCAAGTAATCTTTTCTGGGGAGGGGAGGATGATTTACTGAAAACGCCAAATAATATTTAATTTTTATTACATTTTTTTTTTTATTTAATGACATTTTGCATTTATTTAAAAATGTAGCATAAGGCATGCTCTTTCATATAATATATCCTCTTACAAAATGAAAATTTGTTGTTACTCTTAAAATCCAAAGAATTTTTTGGTTGGCTTAATTAGCTTTTCAGCTTTCTGTATTTTTTATAACCATGTATTTATTTAGATTGAACATTTAAATAATGATAAATTAATACAATTACACTAAATGTCAACATTTGTATGTTTTTTGAGCAAATATGAATTATCACTGAATTTTATAGCTTCTAAAACAATCAGTGATAACAATTGTTAAAAAGAATAATACAAAAATTTGTGTACAAATGCGTTGTGATGCAGTTGATAAAAAAAAAAAGATTATTCATTTTTTTTTTTCTGAAGTTTGATTTATTTATCTCTATTTGATAACAATTGCTATCAATCTTAAAAGATTTATTTATATCAATGTTATTCATTCAAGTCCGTCAAAATTATCGTGTTATCATATTCCATTGCCCTTGAAATTTAAAAATGACTTTTGGTTCTTTAATTTTCTAATCGAAATTTTGCCTTGAATCACAACTTTATTGTTGGCGTTTGTTTTAGTAAGAAATATTATTTGGATTACGAAGTACGGCTATATTTCGAAAATTTTGAAAACCATATATCTCATTGCATAGCAATTCTGGATTACAGTGCACTTTTAGTATGATTGAAAATAATAGGCCTGCATATCGTTCCTGTATGGTAACTAAAATTTTTTACAATATGTTCGGTATAAATTCTGAGAAATGATCTTTCTTAAAAGATAATATCGTAGAATTTATTGTAAAGAACATATTGTAGACCCATCCTTAAATTTAAAGAATTTTAATTGTTTAATCTTTACAATATCTAAAAATATGGCAACTTTTATAAGTGTCGTGCAACAAACATTTTGAAAATTCGAATACTTAATAATCAAAATCCTTTTTTTTTAAAAATATTTTTTTAACATAAATGCGTTAAATATTAAATTAAAAAAAAAAATAAATATTGATATTTAAAAATATTCAAAATCTTTTTTGGTAAAGAAAAATCAGAACTGTTGAAATCGGAATTTTCGATTTTTACGCTATTAAAGTAAAAATCATATAATGTATGAAATTGTGAAAAGAAAATAATAATTTTTTAATCCCGAAAAGATCCTGTATACTGCAAAAATCCTAAAAAATATCCTACCCCATGTGTGAATATATCGTACCCCAATCAGATTCATCATGGAAGAATGGTTACAATTTTTTCATAGGAATTCGATTTTTTGGTGTCATTTCAATTTTGATTGAATTCCTCCACGTCAAAACATAAAGGGCTTGTTACTACTTCCTCAAACTCAATGGAAGTACGTAGGCAATGCAATCTTTTATTGTTATCATGCATGTGATCTTTGTCTTTGTTATATTCTTATCTTCCGTTTTAGCTTCGAGACTTCGGACTCTATTCTTGTCTGTTAAATCACATTGTTTTCATTCATTTTTTGCACCTTTTATTGCATTCTATCTTCTGTACGTGTGTTTGTCACTGAACTCCTCCTAAACAGCTGGATCAATTTTGATGAAATTTTGTGTGTGTATTTGAGTTGATCCCTGAATGGTTTAGATTCACAACTGGACCCTGTAGGTGGCGTTGCAATTGGGTTCTTTTGTACGTGTTTGTAACTGAACTCCTAAACGGCTTGACCGATTTTGATGAAATTTTGTGTGTTTGTTTGAGTGAATCCCTGGATGGTTTAGATTCACAATTGAGCCTGTTAGGTGGCGCTGCAATCGATATAGCTGTATATATATAATTCTGTACATGTGTTTGTCGCTGAAAAATTTATCAAAATTTATAATAATCCTAATTGGGCTGGGCAAACTAAATATTTGGGTGTAATCTTAGATCGTAAATTAAATTATGCTCCTCACATTAACTATCTTAGGGATAAATTTAATAGATGCATTCGTGTACTGTATCCTCTCATTTGTAGGAACTCTACTATGTCCTTGGAAAATAAAAAACTCATTTATCTTGCTTACTTGAGTGCAATATTTGCATATGCGAGTCCTATTTGGGGACCTACTGCTCTGTCGAATTTCGAGATCATACAAAGACTTGAAAATAAAATCCTACGTATGATTACAAATTCGCCTTTGTTTTTCCGAAATGAGGATATCAGACATGCTCTTTCTCTCCCAAGTTTTAAACTATAAAATTGCAAAAAATTTTATAATTCCATTCCAAATATTAATAATTCTGTTTTGAATGATCTAAGCAACTATGTTTACGACATTTCTGATTTTAAAAATCACAAAAGACCTCGCGCTGTTCTGAATGTTATTCATTAACGTTCCGATATCCTCCTTTCCGAATTACCATGCAGTTTCTCCACTGAGTCACAATTTCCCCTCCAATCGTTTTTGTTTGTTTTTATTGTTTATCTATTTTTCCTTTATTATCTTCTTGAAATTATAATAATAATATAAAAAAATTAGATATGCATAATTTTTTTTTATTAATTAATAAAAATTCGAATAATTAATTTTTAAATAAATTAATAATATATTTGTATTATTTTTTTCCCTATCTAATCAATGGACTTAAAGCTTAAGAAATTTCCCTCACTTACAAAGCAGGAGATAGAGGTTGCTAAGCAATCAAGGTTCTCCGTCAATCTGTCAAATCGTTCGTCGTCGTTTGTCGCTGAATTTCTCCTAAACGACTGGACCGATTTTGACGAAATTTACCCGTTCAATTATTTCAATTCATTTACTTTCATCTATTTCAATTACAAATATTTAATACTAATGATATATTTTGGCTGGAAGACCACAGATTCAACACAAAATACAAATGCATTTGTCAGACTGAATTTGTCATAAAGTTATAATAAAAATGCAAAGATTTTTCTGTCTTATAATATACAACGTATAAAAAAATGATTTATAGGAGTAATTAAATCTAAGTTGGAATTTACAACATATGAATTCGAACAATTTAAATCCTTTGTTGTAGACGCTGAAGTTACGCAGGAAACTATTAGGGTTCATTCATTGCACATGCTATGGCGACCGAAAAATTGATAACTTTCGCCTCTCAGCTTTTAATAAATAAAATGGATAAATTTTTAGTTTCCTGACTGTATTACGTAAGTCCTTATATATATATATATGGGTCTGATTTGTTCTGGAAAAACGATTCCATTTTTTTCTTCTTACTAATAACTCATCATCATCATCATTGGCGCAACCCCATGGTGGCCAAGGCCGGCTGCCTACTAACAGATTTCGAGACGGGAGATGTTTTCTTTTTACCGAGTAGAGTTGTCAGCCCAATACCCAACAGCCATATTAGACCGGGACCTACGGTGTCAGGTGGATTCCGAACCACTCCAAACATCCATGGCACCGCCGCGATTCGAATCTGAAACATCTGCCACAGAGCGCTAATCCTCAGCCATCAGGTCCCTTTTTATTATTGTTACTTATATATAATGCTATTTATTTGTATATATAATGTTATTTGTCTGTATATATAATGCTACTTTTTTTGTATGCATGCATAAGGTTTTAATTGATTTGATATAAGGGTTTATTTGATTTGTATTCTAACAAATTTGTTATTTATATGTTGGAATTAAATTGATTTATAAATTGTCTTGAAATGGAAACATTTTTAGACTATTATTTTTCAGAATATGAATTCTTTTCTAAGAAACAATTCTTTTTATGGATCCCCAATAATAATTCCGAATTTTTTTCACGCATTTTTATGAAAGCATAATGTTTTTTATCTTTCATAAAAATTAATTTAAGTTTTATTTAAGTTTTAAAATTATATTAAATAAATTAAACTGCCGGCAATTAAAATGGCTTAACTGGGAAAGAAATCAAATAGAATAATATTTATTGAATACATATAGGATGAAGACATGATAATGAGTACAAGTAATTTTGAGGCAGAAATCGATACCCAGAAATGCAAAAATATGCCCATATCCGCCTTTTGGCAAATTACAGCTCTAATTCGATTTGTTTGACTACCATTACAGCATTCTATTTAGCTTTTATTTCTATACCAGAGGCTATTAATCATATTGATTAGGGAGTCTGCCTCTCGGCAACCATTCATCAAACGTTCTCAGTTGGTGACAAATCTGGAGGTCTGGCCAGCAGTTTTTACAACCCCTATATTGAAAAAAAAAAAAATTAAGAATAGTATAAAGACACAAGATGAATGTATGACACGGTTGTACCATCGTACAGCCTTTAGGTGCATGGACAACTTGCCTATTCTATCGCTTGTTAAAGTGACAGGAATCTTTTGAAATCCCGCATCCTTTCTGAAGTCATCTACGCGCATGTGTGCAAAACGGTGTCCTGACATGCCGTAATCAAACTACGAGAGGTGCAGGTAGGGATTCCTTTACACAAGACATGCAATTGATATGCAAATGTGATTTTCATTTTGAGAAACCTGCTCTCTCCCCCTTTTTTGTGTACTCTGGTGGATCTGCTTTCTGGCATTTGTTAACGTGCTAATCATTTGTAAACACAGCGTATTGTATGTTTTGTTTAAATTTTGCATCGTCTTCACGGTATAGCAATTTTAATGGTCAGCAGTGTACGTATTGTTTTACTAATGAATGTGCTGTGTGATCGCTAATTTAAAAAAGTTTGTTTGCAGTACATTTTAATTTATTTTCGCCTTTATTTCCAGATATGCTGTTTGGAATCGTTTGGAAGAATCTGATGATGATATAAAATCCAACAATTCAAATTTTAAAAGCCGACAGAAAACCGTGAAAGACGAACCAGAAGGGACTTCTAAAACTAGACAAGTCAATCACCCTCCTAGAAAAAGAGATTCTAACGCCAACCAAAATAAGAGAAGTAAAGATCTTAAGAAAGCAAATTCATCTCAGAATTTAAGCCGCCCTTCTGAGCTAGAAATTTGGCGACAATGTAGTACTAGCAAACAAAACTGTGGTAATTTTCCTGATAGACGTAATCAAAGAAATCATCCTGGAAGAGCAAAATCTAATCAAAATTTAAATCATCTTGGCCTGTCTAATGACACACGACATGTTACAAATAAGCGTGACTGTCATAATTTCCCAAATGAAAATAAAAAGCCTGGCAGTAATGGCTATGATCACACAAATCCAGAAATCCGCGGTGCCTCATCATCTTCTCAACAAAGAAGTAAAAGAATGAATTTTTCATTTATTAAAAAATTAACAGAGAAAGATAGAAATGAAATATTGTTAACTATTTCTAATAAAGAGAGCGGCTTCATCCTTATGTTAAAACAAGAATTCAAGCGAGACTTAATGGCTTATGTTCTCATTCTTTTAGGAAAGGCTATTTCGTCAGATTTGAGTCACATTGTGGCTGGACTGATCAACTCTGTCAACAGTTGCAAAGATGAATTTATGATTAAAGTTCAGAAGTTTCTAGCATCGTTTCAAATGTTTAACTCGGAAGAATATCATTTGGATTCTTTAGTCAGTCTAACTGCGTTTTTGGTGAAATTTCAAAATGTATCACCGTCTAATGCTTGTGAAGTTTTACCTATAATGTTGCCTTTGTTAAAGCAAACATGCGAAAAATATTTGTTAGATGAAAGAGCTTCCCAGGTTTCTGTAAAGATTGGAGAGATAGAAGAACAAAGTACGTTATTTATGGAGAGTCACAATGTTAAGGCTTTAAAGAAATTGTCTTTTAACGAAAGATTGCAGTTGGAAGAACCCCCAGAAAATTTTCGTTCTATTCCAGTATTACCCAGTGTAAGTGATATCCAACAATTCACCGCATTTTTACGTCCTAATATTACTCAGGGGAAATATAATAATACTGAACATTATTTGGATGTACAGTATCGATTACTGAGAGAAGATTATGTGAGACCTCTAAGAGAAGGTATTGCAGAATATTTAAAGCTAAAAAAGCAAAACAAATCGACCAAAAAATGCAGAGATGTTAGAGTCTACCATGATGTACAAATTATTAAACAAGAATTTGTAAATGGAGGTTTAGTTCACATGGCTTACTTCAGTGATAAAGGCTTTGAAAGAATAAACTGGGAGTTCAGCAAGCGTTTTCTAACTGGCGCTCTCTTATGCCTTTCATGTGATGATTTTAAAACACTTCATTTTGCTACAGTGGCTCGCAGAGAACCCAAAGAGCTTTCAAAAGGTTTGCTGATTTTGCGCTTTGAAGAGTTAACTGATTTTGTTTTGACACTAAATCATTTGATTAATTTTGTAGTGATTGAAACGACTGCTTATTTTGAAGCTTATAGATATAATTTGGATGCATTACTTCAACTTAATGAAGATACATTGCCTCTGAAAAATTACATAATCGAAACTCAAAAGTATGTGCAAAAACCGCAATATTTAAGTCAGGCAACTACCTATGATATGCGACCATTACTTATATCTCTCGATAGTTTAGTTGAATCAAAAGGTGTTTTGCAATTCCCTGCAAATATTAGAAAAAATGCTGAAAGGATACCTGTTCTTGAGGATGATTTATGGCCCACCCATTCAGAGTTAAATTTGGACCCTTCTCAATATACAGCTCTCAAAGCTGCTGTTACAAAAGAATTCGCTGTAATACAAGGTCCTCCTGGTACCGGTAAAACATACATTGGTCTCAGAATAACACAGTTACTCTTACACAATATAAATCAATGGCAGTCAAAAACAAGACCATCTCCAATATTGGTGATTTGTTATACTAATCATGCTCTCGACCAGTTTTTAGAAGGGATTTTACTTTTTACCCAAAAAATAGTTAGGGTGGGTGGACGAGGAAAAAACGAATCTCTCGCCGACTACCAACTCAGCAATTTAAAGAGGGTAATTAAATCTAAGAGAGAAGTTCCACATTATATTTTTTCAAATATTAGATACAAGCATTATGAGTTACAACGATTAAAAGAAGAAATTGATCATGTAAAAAAGCGGGTCGATGTTACGGCCATGTCAATTTTGGGTGAAAATGAATTAATAAAACATGAGTCAATTAGTCATGAGCATTATAGATCTTTGAAAGATATTGGACTACTGTATAGATTGAAAGATGATGGGCGCTTTATTGAAGATTGGTTGGGCACTCGTATAAGACCAGTGGATGAGTATGGAAACGTCTTGGATTTTACAGAGAGACAAAATATTCCAGTACGAACCGTTGTCCAAAAGAATATTCCTGCAAGTGCTGAGAACTTAGATGCTGGAGGAGGCGAAGGAGATGATGGAGATAGCGAAGGTGAAGCCGATATCGAATACATTGAAGCTCAGCGAGACATCAATTCCGAGGAATTCGCTGATGTATCGTATGATATACCTAATTTTATAGATTATGAAGATGAAGTAGATATATTTGCAAATGGATGGCAGGTGCAAGGTGGAAGAAAACAATTAAAAAAGTATATACGTCATAACTTAAAATGCAGTGAAGCTTTACCTGAAAATGACGCGAGACGAATTCGAGAAGTTTGGGCGCTTTCTATTAAAGATAGGTGGCGTCTGTATAAGTTTTGGCTTCAGAGTTTTATAAAAAAGGTGGAACAAGAAATGTTTAAATTGCAGGAAAAGTTACGAAATGAATATAGGGAACTCTGTGATATGCGAACTGAGGAAGATATATTTGTCTGCAAACAAGCTCTTGTAGTTGGCATGACAACTACTGGAGCAGCTAAATATAGACATATAGTGCAAAGTTTGAATCCTAGGATTCTTATTGTTGAGGAAGCAGCTGAAATTTTAGAAAGTCATATTGTTACTTCTCTAACACGAGATACACAACATGTGATATTGATAGGAGACCATCAGCAGTTAAGACCTAATCCGACTGTACATTTACTGGCCACGAAATATGGTCTTAATGTTTCTTTATTTGAAAGGATGGTACAAAATGGTTTGGATTGTTATAGGCTAGATATCCAGCACAGGATGAGACCTGAGATTGCATCGTTACTTGTTCCTCATATTTATTCGAATTTGCGAAATCACGAGAGCGTAGATAATTACGAAAATATAAAAGGTGTTAGCAAAAATGTGTTTTTTATTACTCATTCATATAATGAAGTGCAAGAAAAAGATTCAAAAAGTAAAGTTAATGAACACGAGGCTAAATTTTTAATACAACTTTGTAAATATTTTATTTTACAAGGTTATAAAGCTTCACAAATAACAGTTCTTACTACGTATTCTGGACAGCTTTTTGAGCTTAAACGTCAGAGCAAGAAAAGCTTTTATCAAGGAGTAAAATTTACTGTCGTAGACAATTTTCAAGGTGAAGAGAATGACATTATCTTGATATCGTTCGTAAGAAGTAATGACGAGGGAGAAATCGGGTTTTTAAAAATATCAAATCGTGTTTGTGTGTCTCTGTCCAGAGCGAAAAAAGGCCTCTATTGTATCGGAAATTTTGAGTTATTAGCTGAGAAAAATGATTTGTGGAAAAATATTATTGAGACTTTGAAAAAGCAGAATGCAATTGGGTCTTCTTTACAGCTCACATGCCAGAACCATCCTGGCGTTATTAATTCTGTTCAAGATGCAAGTGATTTTGATTCTGTACCAGAGGGTGGCTGTTCCCGTAAATGCGAGTTTCGACTCGGTTGTGGTCACGTGTGTTCATTATTGTGTCATCCATATGATCCTAAACATGAAGAAATTAAGTGCCCCAAACCGTGTTCCAAAACATGCAGCTACGGTCATCCATGCACCAAGAAATGCTATAAAGAATGTGCACCTTGTCTTGTATTAGTCCCAAAGATGATGGAAGAATGTGGACATATTAGCCAAGTGCATTGCGATGTTCAAGAATTGGAAACTAAATGCCTTAGCTTGTGTGATAGATTTTTGCCTTGCGGTCATATGTGCATCAACAGATGCAGTGAACCATGTGTTTTACAGTGCATGGAAAAAATTAGATTTAAATCTCCTGTATGTAACCATAAGGTGGTTATTGAATGTTCTTATTTTGACAATATCCAACATCTTATGAGAGAATGTAAGGAACCATGTAGGACTGAATTATCTTGTGGACACATGTGCCGGGGAACTTGTGGTAGATGCCGTCAAGGGAGATTACATATTGCTTGCAAACAGCCTTGCAAGCGTATATTAGTGTGTGGCCATGAGTGTAAATCGCCCTGTTCTGAAAGTTGCCCGCCATGCCAACAACCTTGCGAAAATCAATGTAGTCATAGTAAATGTCCTAAAACATGTGGAGAACCGTGTGAAAAATGTATGGAACCTTGCACGTGGTATTGTGAGCACAAAAAATGCAATCGCGTTTGTGGCGAACCCTGCGATAGAACCGGTTGTGATGAACCATGTCAGTTATTGTTGAAATGTAAACATCCATGTATTGGAGTGTGTGGCGAACCCTGTCCAACTGAATGTAGGGTATGCGATGAAGATAAGGTTAAAGACATCTTTTTCGGCTCCGAAGACGAAGCTGATGCTAGATTCATTTGCTTGGAAGATTGCAAACATATTTTTGAATTGGAGGGTATCAAACAATGGATGATTCATTCTAATGCTGAAAGTAAAAGAGAAATCCAGATGAAAGTTTGTCCTAAGTGCAAGACTGTGATTCGAAAAAATTTAAGATTTGGAAATATCGTTAAATCGTGCCTTGAAGACATTGAAAAAGTTAAGAAAATAACGTACGGAGATAAGATGCATAATACGCAGAAACAAAAGGATTTGTATGAAGCTATAGAATTTTCGCCCAAATTGGCTGAACTTGGTCTGATTTTTGTAGTTCTTTTAAAATTTCTCGATCCTAAAAAGAGTAGAAGTATTCAGGAGTTAATAACTATTGAAAATATTGTCAACGTATTAACTTCTTTAATAGATGCTACTAAAGTCATTGAAGAGAAACATGATGCAGATGTATTGTGGCTGAATGAAATCAGAGGAGTTGGAGGATTTATCAGAAGACCTGAAGGATTTATCAGGAAAGAAGCTGACGCTGGCTTATTAGACACTGAAGTTAAAAATTCTGTTTCTAAGTTAAAAGAGTATATGACAGAAATTAAAAAGTGGTTGATTCTCTTCGTCGAAAACGAATATTCCAGAGCTTCTCAGCAGCAGTTAAAAGAAGTTTCGTGTGAAGTCCATCGTCTAAAATTGGCCAATAAACTTTTGTCAATAATTAGAGAAAAAGCGGTTAAACCCGATTTAAAAGCACACTTGAATGAATTGCTGCAACTTATCATGACTTACGCTCCTTTTCAAGAGACAGAACAAAAGAATTTCACTTTGCAACTTCAAAATTTTGCACAACAGTTTGGCACCGCTGTATTAAATATTTCAGATTTAGAAAAGCAATCTATTTTAAAAGCCATGGCTTTAACGAAAGGCCATTGGTACCAGTGTCCTAATGGACATGTGTATTGCATCACTGAATGTGGAGGTGCGACAGAAACAAGCAAATGCAATGAATGTGGAGCACAAATAGGTGGAAGTAGTCACAGGCTGTTGCCCACCAACCGGGTTGCAACTGAAATGGATGGGGCCACGAGGCCTGCATGGCCCGATGCAACAATGAACTTGAACTTCATGCTTTTAAATTTGAATTAAATATTTAAATCTTCGCAGATTTTGTGGAAATATTTTATGAAATGTTTTTCCTTTTTTTTTATATGGTACGTAGTTAACATAATATTAAGTTGTCTGCAATTGCTTTTACTTATTTATTTTTTTTCAAATTAAATTGTATAAAAAAAATTGTCCATAAAAGAAAATATTTTATATTGAAGAGTTTTATTTTTCTAATTTAAAAATTTTCATTGAACTGTTTGCAATAGTTTGAAAACACAATAGAAACCCGAAATTGTTTCTAGATGTAATGCTACTGTTTTTAAATAAAATTTCTTAATGGGAGAAGTATTTTCTTTTCTTTAATAAGTGTTACATCTTGATTTAGTTAAATATTTTTATTGACCTGAAATTTTTTATTCATAAGTGTTTACATTAAATTCATGTGCCTATATTTACCATTTTTAAGAAAGAAATGGTGAATATTAAATGGTAGATAATTATGAAAATAACAAATAGGATAATAATTTAAAGAAAATCTGAAATTTTTTTTTATGTAATATGGTTAACAACTCTCGACATCTATTGATATGAATTGTTAATTTTAAAATTAACCTTTTTTGGGGGTTTATTGTTTAAGTGTTAACATTTTTTTGAGTTAAGAAACGATCATGAATGATCATTTTTTTTTACATAATCTGCGTTAGCAAAATAGTTTTAGAATAATGCGACGGACAAGTAATTGTAGAATCAGAAACAGGGGTTCGGACATCTAATCGATGATAGCTGCTATATAGGCTATTAGCTATATAGACTAAATTTCGCTATGAAACTAATCTCCACATAAGCAACATTTAATTAGCGACGAAGTATAAAAATAATGCAACTTCATACAGAACATCGAGCACAGTAATACAAACTCGCAACTGAAACTAAAGTTTCCGGTATGGCACTTGCCCAGAACAGGAAATTCGGCGATATTGCATTCGATGGATAAATAATTATTTCCAAAACTAATCACTGTATATTACATAAAAATTAAGATATTTCGTATTTATTAAAAATTTTCATAAATAATTATGACTACTTGTTTTGCAAAGGTTTCTTTCTTTGTATATATAATTCTTCTGTACATGTGATTGTTATTGAACTCCTAAACTGCTTTTATCGTTCAAATGATATCCATGAAAATTAGTAGGCATATACACAGTCCAGTAACATTAATGTGACCACCACCACCTACTTTCAACGTCAACGTGATATAACCAATCACAAAAGGCAGGTGGCAGCACATTGCAGTGGAGTGTATATAAAGAATTCCACTTAAAACCAGAATATACAAGAGTGTATATTAAGTAATCACAATCTTTATGCCAGAAGACATCCGCTGTCGTATACGTTAACATCAATCCCTAGAACAGGAAAAATAACAAATTTCAGAGGTTATACAGTATGTTCAGGTTGCATGTATAAAAAATTGTACCTATTTTTTAGTTGTACGTATAGTTAAAAATTATATGTTAAAAAATAGTATTTGAAAGGAGCAAGCAGATCCAAATATCTGGTAGTATACTTCTAAGTAGTACGATGAAATACATTGACAGCAATCATTACAATTCTTTCCATATGAAATTTTTAAGAACTATGGAAATCCGACTAGTGATTCCATACAGTTAATTCATAAATATCACTATATAAAATATCTAAACCTCATATATAAAAATACCATGGATTATGGTAAACACTTCATTCAATGTGTCTAGCGTTGCGCAATACTTTCCTGATTGATCCCGATCAATGAACAAATGTTCAAATGCCTTTTTTTCATCTATAGGTTTAATGTAAAGCCATTTTGTTTCACAAATACTACTGTGCCCAAAAAGTAAAACCAATTATATTTTTTCAAAAACTATTTATTTATTCTTCCAAATTTATTTCATCGCCTTCAAAGTAATACCTTCCGGACACAATGCACTTATGCCAACTTTTTTTCCAATCCTCAATGTATGCTTAAAAATCATCTGCAGGGATGGCCTTCAAAGCGTGCGGTGATTCACATGGAATCTCTTCAATCGACTCAAAACGGTGTCCCCAGAGTGGTCTTTTTAGTTTAGAGAATAGCCAGAAGTCGCACTGGGGGAATACGGTGGTTGTGGAACGATATGGGTTTCATTTTTAACGAAAAAGTCGCGAAGAATGAATGCAGTGTGAGCTGGCGCAATCAGTGTTTCCGGTACCAATTGAGATTTGACGCGTTTGAGGACCAAAACGGAATTGACCGATCTTTTTGAAATTCCAACATCAGCAGCAAGGTCTCAAATTATAAATCGACGATTTGCAAGCACCAAATCTGTCATTTTTTGGAAGTGGGCTTCCTTTGAGGTTGATGGTCGATCAGAGGGCTCTTCTTCAATGCGCTCTCTGCCTTCTTTGAACTGTTCACACCACTTCTAAACATTTCTTTTCGATATAGGAATGCTCGCCGAATGCCTTCTGCAACATTTTATACGTTTCCGCAAACAAAATTTAATTCAAGTTCTTTACTCAATTAATTCAGACATTTCAAAAATCGCCGAAATCAGTTTTAGCATCTCACAAAGCCAAGCGTAACTCAAACACTAATGAATACTTTGACATGAAATTTCACACAGATGTCAGGGATAGTGCCAGCAAACTAAAAAAAAAAAAAAAAAAAATTGGAAGTTCCATAAGCCCCAGGAATTTTAAATTGAAAATTGGTGGACACAGCAGTAGTCACTGTATAAAATATTTAAAAATTCTAAACCCTGTTTATAAAATACCCTGAATTGTGGCAAATACTACATGCGAAGTGTCTATTGTAGCACAATGGTATCTTGTTTGATCCCGATCAATGAGCAAATTGGCAAATGCCTTTTGTAATCTATGGTTTAATGTAAAATTAATTAATTTTGTGTAAAAAATTTTTGTGTTAATTTTTACACAAAATACCGCGGTAAATGCTCGATGCCGTTGCCTAGTATGACGACAAGGTGGCTTTCTGGATAGCGAATTATGTTTCGTAACTAAGGAAGATTGGTTGGAAACTCGACCAGCTATGTCAAACAGAGTCTATACCGAGTATGATAATGATAAATCTAGAGGTTTGAAAGCCTTTTTGTAGGTCTGGAGGAGAATATGAAATTTTCAAACACTATCCTTTTGGACATTCTTTCAAAAATTATTGTGGCGCTATGTGGGTTCCCTGTAGGAGGTCCTCATGGTGACTTTTTTAGGTAATATTGAATCTTATACAGATCTGCTGTTTTAGTAAGGAATAATTTAATTTTAATTAACCGCGCATTTTAAAATAACATGTTGTTAGTGCTGTTATTCATATCACCATCATCATCATCAGTGGTGGGCCAAGGCCGTCTACCTGCTGGCAGATTTTGAGACTATGAGATATTTTCTTTTTACGGGTAGAGTTGTCAGCACTGCGCCCAAAGTTCTACAGCCATATTTGACCAGGACCTACGATTTAAAGTGGATTCCGAACCACTACAAACCTCCATGGCACCTCGAACCCGAAATCTGTGGCACCGAGTGCCAGAGCGCTAGTCACTCCACCTTCAGGCCCCATTCATTCACATGCATCTTTTGAATTGAATTTATCACTTTATATTTAAGAATTTTTAAAAAATTTAAAAATGCTGAACAGCAATGAAATCCATTGATTCACGCCATTTCACCTACAGTTGAAGTCAGTTGTACTTTAACTTAAATGCTATTCTTTTATTAATCGTATGGCCTATATGTAGCATCCAATTGCTCTTTATGTCTATATTTATATTATTCTGGGCCTGAATGGCCGAGTGTCTAGCTTTCTGGCGCTCAGTGCCACTGGTTTCGGCGGTGCCATGGATGTTTGTAGTGGTTGGGAATCCACTTTAAGCCGTAGGAGCGTCACGGAGCCAAGTCAGACTTCTACCTGAGGATTAGACACAACACAACAATTATATAATTCTATAATTTTTCATGTCTAATGATATTATAGTCTTGTTTATATCTGGCACATTCAATTATTTGGCGCATGTTTATTCTTGAAAATCGCCCAAACAGGACAAAGTTTTTAAAATTTATTTTAATGTTTACAAAAGTAAAAAATTAATATGTAGCAATTAAGAATAGTTAACACAATGTATATTGCCTGTATATAAAATTAAACTACACTAAACTAAACTAATTAAACTAAACAATTTTTTTAAAAATTTTGAGAAAGTTTATATTTTAAATCTCTGAAGTTTAACAACAAGAACAAAAAAAAGAATTAAGATCTATCACACTTTCTACTACCTGCCGACCACGAGGAGATTTAAGAAATACAGCATACATAGTGATAAATGAGGTTGCTATGTTATTCAGAAATATTTATTAACACCATACCATCTTTTGCATATCATAGCTGGTTTGGCAACTTTGCGAAATCGGGTCACCAAAATAAGATGCAATTTACACATAAAATTCCTAAGTAAATGTGTTAAAAATTAAGTAGATCATATTGGGTTTTATACAATGTCTCGAACCCACGTCCTATAGCTAGAGGTTATTAAATGCATAAAGGTGTAATGTTGTTTATGTATTTTTTCACAGTCCTTTGAAGCTTCAATTAACTTGTTAACTCTCATGCCAACTTGAAATTGCCTTATTTTCTTTTTTTTTTTTCACCATGCCATCCATCTCCTGATGTGTAGAAAGTCACTTAATGGATTGCGTCAAATACATGCTAATGATTTTACATTTTACATCGCATGTGATTTGGTTTTCAAGAAATTTTGTAATAAATATGCAAGTTTAAATGATAATATATAATTTTGATCCTTGTTCAATTCTTTTACCTCTAGTATTTTAACAACAGTTGTGTCTGCCAATAAGGCCTTTTTTGGGTTAAGAAATCTGTTTAAATCACAGTTCATAAGCAGAAAAAAATTAAATTCATGTTATATGAAACCCTTATTAGTCCTATTTTGGTCTATGGCTTTGAAACTTGGACTTTGGCAAGATCTGATGAGGCCCAGCTGAGTATATTTGAGCGGAAGATTTTAAATGCTAATCTTGGAAGTGTTAAGGAAAATGATTGTCGGAGAAGACGGTAACAACGTAAAAATTTATTAATGCTATAATGATCCAGATATTATAAAATTTAATAAGATCAACATATTAAACCGGGCTGATCATATATTTAGAATGAATCATTTAAACCCTGTAAAAGGCTCGTTTTGGAAAAGCCACAGGGACAAATAGGAAGAGGACGATCTAAGTTACGCTGGATAGAAGCAGTTCAAAAACACTTTGCCTGTACTAAAGGGTAAGAATTGGAGAACCATTGCCACCCAGAGGAATGCATAGAAATCTCTTCAAAGGAAAGCCTTGGCCCACTGTGGGCTGTCGTGTTATTAATGATGATGATTTTAACAACATTTCGATAAATTGCGATAAAGCAGCAGCAGCAGCAGCGACCATAAATCTCAAAGTAACAAAACAATACAACATTAAATGATAAGGAAATTTTACTATGTCCTGTCATTATGTTATAGGTTAGTGAATTATATTTTGTGTTATCTTTGGTTAAAAAAACTTGTCATAAAATTATTGAGGTTTATATTTTTTTAATATTTAGGATTATCTTTTGTGTATCATGTAAAAAATATTATTAACTGGAAAACTTGGTATAAACTTAGTTTATCGTAATTGACTTGTTTTGCATTTTTTCAGTGTGTATAACACCAATTCATTATTGTCCTGCAAAGTTAAATAAGCAATTATTGTTTTATGCTATTATTTGTAATTGTATAGTTAGTTGAATTTTAGACAACAGCTTTTTTTTTTTCATCAAAAGAATCTATTGCTAATCTTTGAAGACATTAAACAAAAACAAGTTTATGCTTGTAAATAAAATGTTCATAAAATTATTTAAAATTGCAATTTTAGCTTTTTTTTTTTTTTTTGGGGGGATTTTAGATCTTTAATCCTTTATATTTTTCGTGTGATTATTTTCTCAAATATGTTGTAAGAAATAGATCTATTAGCTTAGAATAATCATGTTTCCATTTATCGTATTTTATCTCTAATGAACCTCTTATTCATTTCCTAATTAATTTCAAATATAATATATATACCTGTTTACTTTCATTGATTATAGATGCATATTATTAAACATAATCCTAAATATATCGTAAATAATTTTCCATCGATTTATTTTAATAGATCGATTTGAGCTCTTTTTGTTATTTCTTTAATTTAAAGGGAAAAAAATAATTAAAAAGTTTAATATTTAAAAAGCTTCTCATTGAATTCAGTTCCGTAAAGTCTATCTAAATTCAAAGTTTGTGTTTACATATGTTTATACAATATTTTATATGTTTATGTTTGCGTTTGTATATAAGGTAAGAGTTTTCATTTTTAAAAGCTATTACTTGTATAAACATTTTAGATTTTTCTACCACACCTGAATGACCAATGGTTTCATTTAGTTGTATTTCTCGATTAGAATTCAATATTTTGATCTGATTTTTTAAAAAAATATTTTTGAATTGCGAATTCGTATATTTTAATCTAAATTTTTTTTGACTTACAGTGGATAAAAAAGTATTGGCAATTGCCTATAAATGATCATATTTGCTAACAAAGTATGTTTACAAATTTTATTTTAACATAGCGATTAAAGAAGGAGAAAAGACAAACAAATATAACGAAATTTTCATTTAAATATTTGTTTAGTCAAAATCTACGAGAAAATCCAAAATTTACATGATAAAAAGTATTGGCAAAATTATGAAATTGACAAAATTATGAGCGAAAACAAAATCAGTATATGTTTAGTACTCTGTATGTATACCTTCTGCATCTATAACAGCTTGTAATCTATTTCTCATAGAGGAAACTAAGGTCTTTGTTGTACTGTTGGGAATTTTTGCCACTCTTGCAAGAATAAACGTTTGAGGTCGTCTTTACTTGAAATTTTATGTTTCTTGATCCAGCAGGTGCCATAAATTTTCAATTGGATTGATGTCAGGCGATTGAGGTGGGGTTTTTCATTTTCGAGGAGCATTGTAGAGTAGCCATTCACGGGTGAGATTCGCTGTATGTTTGGGGTGATTGTCTTGTTGAAAAACGAATGATGTTCCCAAGCCAAGATTTTGGGCACTGATTTTTAAGTTATGGCGCAAAATGTCAATGCATGTACGTGCTGTCATAATACCATCAATAAAATGCCATTGTCAATTCTGCCCATACAGCCCCAAACTAAGACGCTGCCTCCACCATGTTTTACAGTAGCAGTTAAATGTTGCTTTTCCAATTCAGTATTTGGCCTCCTCTCCACACATATCGTCGTTCATCACTGCCGAAAATGTTAAACTTTGATTCGTCGGAAAAATAACTGTGTTCCAAAACTCTTCAGATAAATCAACGTGGGATTTTGGGAAATCTAACCTTTTTCTCTTATTTATTTCCGAGATGAATGGTTTCTTTCTAGCTGCCCTTCCATAATAACTTCTCTCGTGTAAAACATTCCGTACAGACTGTACGCTGAAAGTCTTTTGCGAAGGGAAAGCAACATCTCTAGCTATCTGGGGTGCACTTATTTTAGGGTTTTCTTAACCTTGTTAATAATGACACGTTCTTCTCTTGTAGAAAATATTCGAGGTCTTCCACTTCTAGTCTTATTTTCCGTTGATCCTGTTTCCTTGAACTTCTTTTTACAATACTTCTGACAGTAAATAACACAGTCACTCGGCCCTCAGGCTCTATTTCTTAATATATGACTTAATTAACCATGCTTTTGGCTTCACATAATTGATTCCCATTTTTTTAAAATTCTGAAACTTTTAAGGAAATATTTTTGAATTTATTATATTATTTTATAAAACAAGCCTTTTAAAAAATCGCTTAATTAGACTAATAATACTGCGTTATTATGGTATTACTACTTTTATTACAGTTAGTTACTCAAGGTATTAAAAATGCAAAAAAAATTGCTGGGCTAATTTTAGAGATTTCGCGATTTCAATTTAATGTATTCTTTTGGCAATATACTGATCGTCTCTTTCCCCCTTCCCAGTAACCTATTACAAATATTAATTTAGAATTAAATGATAATTCTTTAATCTCAAGAAATAGATACAGCTTTTGCTGTATTGGGGAAAATATGTCAGCTATAATTTTTTATATATCTTTTGGAAAAATTTGAAATATTGCAATTATAAATTATATGATTGCACAATAAATTATATAATTAGATAAATAAGTTGTACAATTATGCAACAATAAATCTTGTAGTTATACAACAATAAATCTTGTAATTATACAACAATAAATCTCGTAATTATACAACAATAAATCTCGTAATTATACAATAATAAATCTCGTAATTATACAACAATAAATCTCGTAATTATACAATAATAAATCTCGTAATTATACAACAATAAATCTCGTAATTATACAATAATAAATCTCGTAATTATACAACAATAAATCTCGTAATTATACAACAATAATAAATCAACAATAAATCTCGTAATTATACAATAATAAATCTCGTAATTATACAATAATAAATCTCGTAATTATGCAATAATAAATCTTGTAATTATACAATAATAAATCTTGTAATTATGCAATAATAAATCTTGTAATTATACAATAATAAATCTCGTAATTATACAATATTAAATCTCGTAATTATGCAATAATAAATCTCGTACAATAATAAATCTCGTAATTATGCAATAATAAATCTCGTAATGTATGCAATATTAAATCTCGTAACTATACAATATTAAATCTCGTAACTGTACAATATTAAATCTCGTAACTGTACAATATTAAATCTCGTAACTATACAATATTTAAATCTTGCAATTTATATGTAAAAAAAAGGAACGTTATTTGAGGTTTGGTGCCATTTTGAAATCGACATAATTTTTTTACCAATTGCTCTAAATGTTGTAATTAATTTGATGCGATTTGTGTTTCAGTAATGCATTGGCTTGTAACAAATTTTACAAATGTATTTTTGTTTCCTTTTTCAATCTCAGATTTCTTTATTTTACCTAAAGCTTCAATATCAATATACGAGTAATGTGTTTTCTGTTTTAAGCAATAAATTAATTCTTTTTTTTTTTTTAGATTTTCACATGTTTTCTTCTGTTTCAATATTTGAATACAATACAATTCTATCAAATCATAAAAAGCTTTTATTTTAGATAGTAGTTTTTTAACTATATCTTTCTAAGAATAATGAAACTAAGGAAATTCTGTCAAAAAATATATCCGTTTCAAGCAACTATTTTGTATTCCTTAAATGAATTAAGTAAATAAAAAAAAAAAGATCTCTTTAATTTATAAACGGCCTGGTAGCCAAGTGGCTAGAGCTCTGGTATTTGGTATCATAGGTTTCATGTTCGAATGCTGACAGTGGCATGCATGTTTGTTTGTGGTTCGGAATCTTGTTAAATTGTAGGTCCCTGTCTGTTTAGCCCTCGTGTACACAAAATGACCGTAGAGCAACAAACCAAATCAAACTTATAATTTGACAACATAATTGTATAAATATATAATGATAAGTATAATTTGATCATCGATTGTATGGAAAGATAAACACCCAGTTTAAAGGCGCAAATGGAAGAATCGATTATTTGTTAGAAATGCTAGTCAGACATTCGTGGTACAAAACAATTTTGGAGTTCAATCGTTATGAAATTTTTTCATCCAATTTTTCTTTTGACGTTATGTAATTTCAAATTTTAATTATTAAGAATTAAAATTATTTTTAACGTAATTAAAACCTTTTCCAAAAAAAATATCTTTCTTCCTATTACGTAGCTCTGTTTGAATCCATCCGACTTGGCCACCTGCCAATTTTCCACACAATCGATAATCCTATATTTGGTACAAGCATCGTAAAACCAAAAGATTTAAATAGTATCTTAATAAATGTTTTTAATTTGAAAAATCATTTATAGAAAGTCGTAAGAATTTATGTTTAACTCAATAAAATGAGTAATTATTTGCAAATAAAATATAATATCGCATTTATTTGATGTTTATTGAAATTCCACGGAAAGTGATGCGGTGGAAATGTAAATATATAGCATCAAATAAAATTTTTTTATTACATAACATATAAAACATTTTATTTATAAAATATTTATCTACTCAATTTAGTAGTGAAATTTAATAATTTTTAACTTTTCATTTCAAACTAATGAGATAATTTTATTTCATTAATAAATAATACTAGTTTTAATTAATAATATTATACATTTATAAATAATACCAGTTTTATTTTGCTTAGCCGTTGAAGATAATTAAACTATACATATTGTTTATTAAAAATGAAAAAAGATTTAAAGCAATGTTATTTTAAGGCATTTTTCAGACAGTTATTAATAAAATATATGTAAAGCATTTTATAATGGAAAATAACAAAAAATATTAAAATACTTCTCACTATTTTTACATTTCAGTTAAATATATTTTTATTTAAATTTGCTATAGCTATTATTTTCCCTTTTTTTCCAGTAATGCAGTTTCAAATCTTGGGAATAAGTACTGTAGGATTCTACCAATAAAAGGTGCAGAAATTGGATGAATTGCTCTTATGCTTTTGGGAACAATGCGAATGTTAGATGATATGCGATTAATAATATTAAAATCATTAGAATGAATGGAAATTGTGACATTGCTTTCAATAATCTGAACAAAAAATCCGCGAAAGCAAGTAGTGCCTGTGTAAACGACTTGACATCATCGAGCGCAATGGAATCAAATTCTTCCATACATGAAAATTGCACTGGCCAGCCGAAGCATGGTAATAAATGTCAAGAATCTAGCAAGCAACGTAGTAATCGTTTTAATGAAAACCGGCATTATCCTAAACGGGATTCCAAAAATGGAGTTGCAAAAGCAATGTCCCTTTATTTGGTGAGTAATTTGTTTAAAAAGAAAGATCCAACTGAAGTACTTCTCACTATTCTAAGCAAAGAAAGTGGTTTCCTACTCCATCTTGAGAAGAGAGGTGTTAGCCACGATGTTATGGCATATATCTTGCTTGCCATTGAAATAGCTCTTGACTCCAAGATGCATAGCAACGTAGCTGCCATGATTAGCCAGGTGACAAACACTGACGTATTTTTTAGTAAGCTTACCATTTTTCTTACAGCCTTCCAAAAGATATCCTTCTGAGAAATTTCATCTAGATTCTTTGTTCAGTTTGTCGAAGCTTCTACTTAAATTCAAACTGCGTTATCATCCAATGCTTCTGATCCTGTTCAAGCAATTGTTCCAACACTAGAAAAACATGCGACTTATTTCTTAGTAAAAATGCACAGTTATTTAAGAAAGTTTCTAACATTCTTCAAGAAATCAAAAAACAACAGAATTTATTCTTTACTTCTCAACAAAACATTCCGAAAGAACAGATTTCTGAAACTCAAAAAGACCAGGAGCCTCCTGATAACTACCGCTGTATACCTATATTACCGACAGCCGATGACATTCATACGTCGTCTACATTTTTACGCCCTAATTTGGTTAGAGGTCAATATAAGGACACGGAGCATTACCTTGATGTACAGTATCGCTTATTACGAGAAGATTACGTGAAACCACTTAGGGATGGAATTGCATCCTATTTGAATCTGAAAAAGCAGGGGAAATCATTGAACTGCAAAGAGATTCGAGTTTATTCGAATGTACATATCATCAGACAAGAATTTGTAAATGGAGGATTGGTCCATTTCGCTCATTTCAAAGAGAACAATTTTTCCAAAATAAAATGGGAACTCAGTAAACGCTTTCTCACTGGATCTCTTCTGTGTTTGTCTTCAAATGATTTTGAGGCGATGCTTTTCGCTACCGTTGCTCGTAGAGATCCAAAAGAACTCTGTAAAGGACTAGTTTTATTGCGATTTGAAGATCTGACTGATGAAGTATTAACTTTGAGTCCCTTAAGAAATTTTGTTGTCATTGAAACAAATGCTTATTTCGAAGCCTATAGGCACAACCTTCATGCACTACGTGAGCTTGAAGAAACCAAGTTACCAATGAAACCTTATATCATTGAAACACAAAATACTGTACGATGTCCTCAGTATTTACAGGAATCGACTGTATACGATATGCGACCTTTGTTGCTTCCTTTAGAGGAGCACTATTTGATCGCCATGTAGATGAAGATGGTGAGATTTCTATTACTTACAATTTTTCTTACGTTATATCCCAAAAAGCCACAGCTGTGAGGATTCTTGAAGATGATCAGTGGCCAACTTATTCGGAATTAAGTTTAGATCCCACTCAATATACTGCAATTAAAGCTGCAGTGACAAAAGAATTTGCCATTGTCCAAGGTCCGCCAGGAACTGGTAAAACATATGTTGGGCTTCGAATAGCTCAACTTCTTTTGCATAATAAGAATAAATGGCAGACACAAACAAATGCATCGCCAATGCTGGTAGTTTGTTATACAAACCATGCTTTAGATCAATTTCTGGAAGGCTTGTCGTTTTTTACACAAAAGATAGTAAGAATAGGCGGTAGAGGAACGAATGAAAAGATATCACAGTTTCAACTTAGCAATTTAAGAAGAAAAGTGGTAGAAAAGCGAGAAATTCCAAACTACATTTTTAAGTTCATGAGACAAAAAAGATTCGACCTGCATAACCTGGCCAAAGATATTGCTGAAATCAAGCGAATTGTTGAACAGTGTTATTCATCTATATTGGGCGAGGATGTATTGAAAGATTATATGTCCTTTGAACATTATGATTCTATAAAAAATGTGGATGATGTTGGAAGTGAGTCCTTTAAAATGCAATACTGGCTTGGTATTCTGGGTAGAAACACAGATCAATGTCGAACTATTGTCGAAGAAAAGGATGAAATGTCAGCTGATTTAGAAACTAAGAATGTCACATCGGTGAAAGATTTTAGAGAAGAAGAAAATGAAGGAGCAGTTGATATTGAATTCATTGAAGCGCAACGAGATATCAATTCTGAAGAATTCGATATTATTAGATTTGATATGCTATCAAATGAAAATAAAGTACTGCACTTAGAAAGTGATAGCTGGAAATTTCAAGGAGGTAAAAAGAAAATTAAGGACGTTGCTGATAACCTGAATGATTTCAAAGCCATGTCAGAAACAGAAGTGAAGAGCATTGATAATGTCTGGTTTTTACCACATTCGGATCGGTGGGGGTTGTACAAATATTGGCTTGAATGCTACATTGAGAAGAAGCAGAGAGCTGTATTTGATATGCAAATAAGACTTCGAAAGGAGTATGAGGAATTTAATGAAGTTCAAACTGAAATTGATCTTTTTGTGTCCCTTCGTGCCCATGTAATTGGCATGACTACTACTGGTGCTGCCAAATACAGAAACATTTTACAACGTCTAGATCCAAAAATTGTTATCGTTGAGGAAGCTGCAGAAATATTAGAAAGTCACGTTGTAACTTCTCTTGCATCCAATACGCAACATGTTATACTAATAGGAGACCATCAACAACTTAAGCCTAGTCCTGCAGTTCATATGCTGGCTGTTAAATATGAACTTGATGTTTCATTGTTTGAAAGGATGGTACAGAATGGTATGCAATGCTACAGACTTGGTATTCAGCATAGAATGAGGCCAGAAATAGCTGCTCTACTGGTACCTCACATTTATGAAAATTTAAAGGATCACGAATCGGTGAGAGAATATGAGAATATTAAAGGTATTAATAAAAATGTATTCTTTATTTCTCATAATTATAACGAGTTACAGAATTTGATTCTAGAAGTAAAGTTAATCTACATGAAGCAACCTTTCTTATAAAATTTTGTTCATATATTCTTTTGCAAGGATACGATGCATCTCAAATTACTATGCTAACCACCTATTCAGGTCAATACTATGCCCTTAAAAGCTAATTGGTGATGGAATCTTGAAAAAAAAGTGAAACTTACAGTCGTTGATAATTATCAAGGTGAAGAGAATGATATAGTATTAATATCTTTTGTAAGAAGCAATGAAGAAGGGGAAATAGGATTTTTGAAAGTTTCAAATCGCGTTTGTGTTGCTTTGTCACGAGCAAAAAAGGCCCTGTATTGCATTGGTAATTTTGAATTGTTAATGGAGAATAGTTCTTTATGGAAAGACATTGTGGGTGTTTTGCAGAAAAATCAAGCCATTGGACCTTCACTTCAATTGTCATGCCAAAATCACCCGGAAACGATTAACGTTGTTGCAAATGAGAAAGACTTTGATATTGTCAGGGAAGGTGGTTGTTCTCACAAATGTGCATTTATTCTGCCATGTAAACATGAATGCTCGTTGTTGTGCCATCCTTATGACACCAAACACGAAAAGATAAAATGTCTTAAACCTTGTAGCAGATCTTGTGATAAAGGACATTTATGTAAGAAAAATTGCTCCGAGGTTTGTGGGTTTTGTACAGAATTGATTGAAAGAAAAATGGAGTTGTGTGGGCATGTTATAATAGTGGAATGCTATTTAAGCCTTTGTGAGGAAATAATTTGTACAGAACCTTGTGAAAAAATTCTGAGTTGTGGGCATCTCTGCCAAAGAACATGTAATGCTCCATGTTCCACAAGGTGTTTGTGGAAAGTGGATGTTGTTTCTGATATATGTGGGCATATGATAGAAGTAGAATGTGTTAACTCTTCGAATTTAGAATATATTTCGAAACTATGTAAAAAATCATGTGGAGTAAAACTTTCTTGTGGGCATAGTTGTAGAGGTACATGCAGTACATGTCATCAAGGTAAATTGCATGTAACTTGTAATCAAATATGTAAGCGTACATTAATATGTGGACATAAATGTCAAGTTCCATGCTGTAGAAAATGTCCTCCTTGTATACTTCCTTGTGAAAATCAATGTTTTCATGGTGAATGCCCTAAAAAATGTGGTGAGCCTTGTATTGTATGTGAAGAGTCTTGTAAATGGGAATGTCCACATAAAAAATGCACTGCTCTTTGTGGGAATATGTGCAGTCGTGATGTATGTAATGAACCATGTCCTAAATTATTAGAATGCCAACATCCCTGCCCTGGATTTTGTGGAGAGCTTTGTCCTAAAATGTGTATTCATTGTGATAAGGACAAGGATGGCATATATTTTGGAAATAAAGACAACGAAGTCGATAGATTTATACTTTTAGAAGACTGTGGTCACATGATTGAGGTGATTTATCTAACAAAATGGCTTAATCAAACCTATGACGAAGGAAAGAAAATTGAATTGAAAGTTTGTCCAAAATGTAAAACAGTTATTCGAAGAAATTCTTATTTTGGAAATGTTATTAAATCTTTTCTTTCTGAAATTGAAAAGGTAAAAATCGCATACAAAAATTTAGGAAAGAATTTGAAATTACAAAAATCTGTTATCGAATTAATTGATTCAAAAAGTGACAAAGTTAAAGATATTTGTGAACCTCTTAAAAAGTCTCTCATTTATAATAAAAATCGACATACTGTAGAGATAATTAGGATAGAAAATATTGTTCAATTAACAGAAGCTTTGATAAATGCAACTGAGTTTTTTAACACTTTTTCCCATGAAATAAATATAAAAGATTTGCAAATACAAATTTTATTTAATAATTTGGTTAAATACATGAATTCTTGTAAAATACTTTTGATTGAATTCATCCAATGTGAATATCTCACTGCTTCGCAAGACCAACTTGAAGATCTGAAATGGGAAATTCATCGCCTCAAGTTAGCAGATCAACTTTTGAAATTTTTGGGTAGTCACAATGATGTAAGTCACCCAGAAACAGTTAATATCATCAACTGTATTGCTTCACATACTCCATTTCGAGAGTCTAATGTTAAAACATTTATTGAAATTTTTCGGAATCTTGCCTTGGTTTCTGGTGCAACATTTATAAATGATTTCGATGTGGAAAATCAGATGAAACTGAAATCAATGAATTTTTCTGAAATTCCTTGGTACCAATGTTTAAATGGTCATGTTTATTGTATAACTGAAGAAATGGAAAAAAGACGCTGTTTTGAATGTGAGGAAAAAAATATGTAAATCGTTACTAACTTATGTCTGTTATCTGTTATGAATACTAATTGTAAGTTTATTGATTTATACAAATTAAATTAAAAACTATGAAGATATTAAATCAAAGAGTGAATCTGTTTGAAATTGATTTTCGACTTGTGAAAATGCTCCGTTTCATTATCTCTGTCACCATTTCAAGCTTTGATTATTGATTTCAGTTTGAATATTTTTCAAAAGATATTTAAATTAAAAGGATAAAAAAGTTTATAAATTTACTCAAATATTAATCAATTATCTGCATTTAAATACTATATTAAAAAGAAATTTAACAAAATTAGGCATTCCTAAAATCAGTTTCAATGATTTGAAATGAAAAAGGTAGTCCTAGGTTGGTTCCTAGGTAAAGGTTAAGATAGTCCTATGTAGGTCTTTAAAAATAATTTAGTCGATTTTATTATGATCTTGATAAGTTTATAAAATATTTATCTATTTTTCATCAATACTTTGTTACTCATAGTCCAGTAATAAGCAGGAATTTACTATTTTACGTTTAGATGTCATCAACTTAAGATTTAACCTATAGCATCCGTTCCGAAGATAGAATTCAAAATAAATGTTTTGTTGTTATTTTAATTCATAAACTGTAGAACTTTATAGCAATAATTTTATTACGATCCCAGCTTTGCATCTATTTTTATGACTTCCCTTTCGACTATACATCCGTTCGATAACGCTTGTTTTCAAACCGTATTATAAAGAATTGCCAATCAGCGCGATATTGCAAATTCAATTGACAACTCGTAAACCCTTTTCTCAGTAATAGGATATTATTGTTCAACCTCTCCTTTATTTTGACGACAACGAAAAATTCTATGGCAGGGGATCTCCCTATTCAAGGGGGAGGGGAAAAAATCGATTTTCATCTGAAGTTATATAAAGAAGTAATATTTGCTATATTATGTTACTTTTGTTTTATATATATTTTTGGAATACAAAAGTGTGTTTAATAGCAGAAAGGGGATGTGTTAAATAGGGTGAAATATTGGAAATGAATTATTGTTAAATTCTAAAGGAAAAGAAAAATTGGGTGTAGCAATATGTGGTTTTATAGATTTTTTTCAAAATACTCTAAGAAAAAGGGTTCACAACTTACTTTATGTATCCAAAAGCTTTCACAATTTGGATATTTGCATCAAGGAAAACATTTCAACAAAAGTGAGAATTTTTTTCTTAGATTGAGTAACAAAGTAATATACAGGGTGATTATAATTAAAGTTCCATTTTCAAAATGCTGTAAAAAAGAACCACTCGTCACAATGAGTTCAAATTTGAACCTGAAGATACTTGAAGAAGGTGGAAGCGGTACGGCATCAAAAAAGTTCCAAAATGTATTAATAGATGGCGCTGTAAGCGGCATAAAGAAAGTGAATTCGGCTGCCAGTGTTATTTTGAATCGAAATTACAGCGTATTTGGCATGAGTTGCACATTAAACCAACTGTAGTATTCAAAGTGCTTGATTGTTTTGGTTTTTGATGGAAAAAAATGACTTCCAAGTCAATTCAACAGTTGTGACACTGTTAGTGGAAAGCTCATCCCCCACCTCAAGGTCATACCAAATTGAATAGGAAAAATCGGCGGAACTTTGCCATTCCGTTTCCCCCTTCTTCAACTATCTTCAGTTCAAATTTGAACTCATTGTGATGAGTGGTTCTTTTTTTACAGCATTTTGAAAGTGGAACTTTAATTGTAATCTCTCTGTACATTATTATTTTTTTTTTTTTATCTGGGAATTTTCCTGATACATTAGTCATCCATTTATATAATAAATTTATAAGATTGGTTTGAATAATTCGTCATTTTATGGAAACATGTTTAGAAAATACCTACCTTGTTTTATCTGGGAATTTTCCTGATACATTTGTTGTCCATTTATATAACAAATTTGTAAGATTGGTTTAAATAATTATTCCTTTTATGGAAACCTGTCTAGAAAGTACTTGCATTGTTTTCTATCTTATTTTGCCAAAATTTATTTTTTATTAAACTTTTTTTTTTTTTCTAAACATAAAATTTTCTTATGCATTTTAAAGATATAACTCAAGCTTAAATAAGTGAAAAATATTAACACGAACTTAAGGTAAACTTGATTTATTTGTTATTCATACATGCAAGAAATTTTCCTGAATAAGCAACAGAATTGTGTCTGCTAATGAGGCCTTTTTTTTTTGAGTTAAAAATTATGTTTTAAATCACATTTCATAAGCAGAAAAACTAAATCCCTGTTATATAAAACCTTTATTAGACTTATTTGGTCTATGGCTCTGAAACTTGAACTTCGGCAAGATCTGATGAGGCCCATTTGAGTACATTTGAGCGGAAGATTTTAAGGGGCTAATCTTGGAAGTGTTAAGGAAAATGTAACAACGCAGAAATTTTTAAATGTTATAAAGATCCATATATTATAAAATTTATCAAGATCAATAGATTAAACTGGGCCGCTCATGTATTTAAAATGAATGATTTAAACCCTGTAAAAAGGCTCATTTTGACAAAGACACAAGGACAAAGAGGATTTGGTTTGTCACCCTACAGTCATTTTGTGCATACTGGGAGCTAACTAGACCGGGACCTACAGTTTAACGAACCACTCGCAAACATCCAAGCGACCGCCTGAAGCTTGTTGTACCAAAGGCCAGAGCGCTATCCAATTGGTCATTAGGTCGGGAACAAAGAGGAAGAGGACAACCCAAGTTGCGATGGATAGACGCAGTTGAAAAAGAATTTGCTGTACTAAAGTTTGGGATCTGATGGCGGAGTGGCTATCGCTCTGGCACTCGGTACCCCAGGTTTCGGGTTTGAATCCCTGCGTTGCCACAGATGTTTGAAATCCACTTTAAGCCGTAGGTCCCAGTCTCATATGACCGTAGAGCGTCACAGAGCCCAATCTGACTTCTTCTGACCCACATCATTAACAAACTGTATAGGGGCGTCTCAGCTCTAGGCACAGTGATGTGATGTGATGTAGTGTAGTAGTAGTGTACTAAAAGATAAGAGTTGGAGGACCATTGTTACCCAGAGGAATGCATGGACATCTCTTAAAAGGAAAACCTTGGCCCACTCAGGGCTGTCGTACTATTGATGATGATTGAAGAAATTTTCCGTTGTTTGCAGAACTGTTAAGACTAACCTGAAATCTTTTGATGATTTATTTGACTGCTTAAAAATTGACTGATAATTTTTATTGTAATTCTAACATTGCTTTTCTCAGTTAATGTTTTTGTAATTCTTATATAATCTTTTAATATAGAGAAAAAATTTGTACATATAAAAAATCACAAAAAAGTGTTTTATTCTTCTAATGCAGGAGTGACCAACCCGCGGCACGCCTTGAATATTTTTTCTGGCCCGTGAGATTTATCACACTTTTACAAAATATATTCATTTTATAATGGCGGAAGTAGTGAAAAACTAATGTATTACAAAATGCATGATGTGTGCATTCATGTATTTAAAAATTAACCGTCGTAATTATGAGAAAAATTAACTTTGATTTTAGAATAATATTCATGCGAAAATAAGACAGATAATGTCAGTTTTATTTATGAGTTTACAGTTATGAGTTCGCAGAATAATTAAATTATATTCTGCGAACTCATGATGCGTGCGCATCTTGAATATCTAATATAACCACTTTAAGTGACGTAGTGACGATCCCTAGATACGCAACATTGACTGTTGATAGCAGAGCAAACCAGACTCTTAGTAGAAGTTGTTAGCGCTTTTGGTTCAACTTATACCTGCGAATCGATTCTTTTCTAAAAAATGAAATTGACCAAACACAAAAAATGCTGAAACATAATGAGCGCTAACCTGCAACTCCAACTACGATGTGCAAATACCCAAGTTGAGATTGATTTGCAAAAGCTAAGTGAAAGAGGGAGAAACAAATATCGCAGTAAAATAAATATTGTTTAATAATTTCATTTTTAGTATTATATATTTCTTTCCAATGTTTCTTTATTATATTACCTATGTTTGCATGTAAGAATACTATAAACACACAAATAATAACTCATTATGTTTCAATTTTTCACCAAAAAATGTCTATAGTGGGTCTAAATCTAATATGGGGATATATAATTTTATATGCTCCCGAGGAGTTATGACGCATTTCCAAAGTGGCCCGCAAGATCATTTGGGTTGACCACCCCTGATCTAATCCAAAAATTGTTGTTTCTTTCAATAAAATAAGGCAAAAACAGTTCCAAAGAACAGAATGGATGTTCTACTGCCTTTATGTCCTTTTGTGAGACGTTTGTTATTTTATGAAAGTTTTCGGAATCGTTAAACTTTGAAATGCTCGGTCCTAAATTCGTGGAAACTTTTGACAGGAGGAAACGATTCAAATGCCGAATCTGAATTTGACGTTCCCCAGTAAAACGTTATTTATTTTTCCTTTTGACAAACTGTTTCTATTATTTACTTTTTCTTATGCAAGTTATATTGAGAGACATAAAAGTTTCAAACGCTTCAAATATAATTAATTAATACATGATGTGGTATTTAAAAATGGTTTATAAAACGTTAAGAGATCATAGAATATGCATAGCAAAAAAAATTTATTATTTTCATCACAAAATGTCATTACTGTCCTTAAAACTTCATCCATTACTATTATATAATAAATAATAAATGAAATTTTTTTTTGTTTCATACTGTTATTTAAATACATTTGTACCGTTAAATGTTTCAACATTAATTGTTAAAACATTTAACGGTATTATTAATTAATGCTGACTTCCCTATGCATATGGAGCTATTTTTTGCCTCATTTATAAATAAGTCCATATGCATACTGGAATCAGCCATTATTTATGATATTTTAAAACTAACTCTGCATTTCGGAATGAAACTAGTGAAAAATAATAACAATTGATATCGAGTACCCCAAATTTTAGAACAGTAACATTTTTCTCGTCAGTCATTTTATTCATATGTTAACAATTATTTTTTGCTTTTTAGATTGATTAACTATAAAAGCGTGTTTTTTAGTTTTTTTTTTAACTATTCATTTATTTTATTGTTAGATTATTGAGTGCATTGTTATGTTTATATGCCACTTATGTATATCACGTGCCTGATTGGCTACCTTTATCATAGATGCAACGAATTAGACGCGAGAATTGCAAATTTGATTAGGAGAGGGGGGTGTCAAATTATAAAGACGTGTGATAAATAATGCAGAAAAATAAAGCAAATAATATTATAATATGAGAACTTGCAGTTTCAAATTTTGTGTTCAAAATGTAAAGCAAACTTTAATTCTATAATATTCGTAATTTGTCTTCTAATTACTTATTCAAAATTGGAACGAATTCATATTAACAACAAATTATACTTTATCTCTGAAATTATGATCAAACCTTCTTGAGGCTCCATTTACTGAGGAGAAGTTTGAAACAATTTGTATACTTCTTGAATATTGCTGCATTTTCCACAGATTTAACGAAATCCCTAGGCTAGTGATTATCATAATATATTGAAATAAAATAATTTTTGATGGTTGATAATTATTACTCTGATGATTTCCTATAAATACGAGTTAAAATTTTAGATTATCAAAAGGAATTTGCATTTTATTTTGCTTAAAGACAAATTGGAAATTTGTTATAAGCAAAATAAATAACTTGTCTGAACTTGTCGAAAACTTGTTGATTTAACTCGTCGAAATTTGTCTTTATTATTATTAAAGACATTAAAATACACATTTAAATATACACATACATACACAAAAATATACACATATAAATATACACATTAAAAATACACATTACATATTAGACACATTTAAATTATTTTGCTTGAAGACAAATTAAAATCTTTTAACTGAAATATGAGTGTGAAGAAAATTATTAGCTAGTAAACCAGCTAGTTTTGATGAAAAATCAACTAAAAATGAAGAATTAAATTGATGATCAAACAAATTATTTTTTGTTATTTATTAATTAAAATATAAACTATCTATTATTTAAATATTTTAAATTTATTTTTAAAATAATGATTTTAAAAATTATTAAAAAAAATGATTAAAATTTTGGTGGGTAATTCTCATGAATATGTAAAATGTAACTTCTAAATGAAAAATAATAACTTCTAAAAGTAACGCCTAACTAGCATAACTATCCAACGTAAAAATAACGTCCAACTAGTAAATAACTTCTAAAATGAAAGATTAAATTGATGATCAAACAATTATTTGTTATTTATTAATTAAAAAATAAACTATATATTATTTAAATATTTTAAATTAATAATTTTAAGAATTATAAAAAAAAAATTAAAATTTGGTGGGTAATTCTAATGATTATTTAGTAATGGAACTTTTTTACATTTTATTTTAATAACATATTTGGATTTAATAAATTTATATATTGTAATATTTATATATATTAACTTAATTCAAATTTGTATTAATATTCACCACTTTTTATTTTTTAATCATTTGTATTAAATCTAATAAATGTTTGAAAAAAATCATTATTTTTATGATTGATTACTATACTGATTAATCAATCATAAAAATATTGATTGAATTGTGATTAATAACTAATTAATATACTAATCTTCACATTAGTTAAACTTCTTTTAAAATATTGCTAAATATTTGAAACTTGCATTCAATTTATTTAAAATCATTTAAGGAATTTATTTTTTATAAATTTAAATGATATGAAATTAATTAAAATATTATTATTAACTAAAATATAAATAAAATAAATTAAAAATTACTATAAACATCAATATTTAAAAATCTAAAACTTCTACATACAGATGTGAAAACACATTTACTTTTTCAATTCAATCATATTATTTCACTTCAATTTTTTTAAGTGATTTTTTTTATTATATGATTATGCAATATAAAAATAACAATACAGAATGATTAAAAATTATTCATAAAAGGAATTTTGACAAATAATGTATTCAAATTAAAAAAAAAAAAATTAAAAGTATCGTAGATGTACATTTAATTGATTAATTAGTCTAATAAATTACATTAAATAAAAAAAATAATAACGCCATAGCAATTGTTATGAATGATTTTATTTCTAAAACATTTTTGTGTTTTTAGTAAGTTGATACAATACAATAATTTAATAAAATTTTAATTCTTACGTTTTCATTAAGATCTGCTTTCACCACAAATGATGCTTTTATTCTTCAATTATAACAATATTAAGTAGAAATATCGAGCTGTCATATTCCTTAAGAGAATACTTATCCATTGAGCAGCGGTGCGAAGCTCATGTTGAAGCTGAATTATTGGACCGGGCCAACAGCAATGAATTTTCTCACTGTAAGCAATTAATTATTATGAGTACAATCCAAAAAAAATTATTAGTTTACTATTTACTGAAAGGTCATTTATTTATTAGAAATAAAATATTATTTGCCATTTCAACATGCATTGCTTTGTATTTTATTTTAATAAATATATTACATGTAAGCAATTTATTGTTATGAGTACAATCAAAAGAATTATTACTTTATTTACTGAAAGATCAATTATTTATTGGAAATAAAATATTATTTGCCAACTCAACATAAATAAACTGCATTGTTTTGTATTTTATTTTTATAAATATATTACATTATAAATTAAATTAAATTAATTATTTTTAACAGTTATATTATATTATTCTATCTTTTATTATAAGTTTTTATATGTTAGCTAGTAGAGATTTGCCTTCCTTATGCTAAAATACTTTCTTCTAATATTTTATTGTTCGCAGAATATTAAAATAGTTTACAAAATATTAAAGTCGTTTACTTAACAACTTATCGTTTTCATATTAAAATCGTTTGCTTAACAATAAAATTGTTTGTATATTTATCGTTTGCATAATATAAATGTAATAATTATTTCAATATGTTTATTTAATGTTTACAAATTTTAAAAAGTGGAGTTATGATGCCAACAATAAAAATCTGTTCCCATTAATATATATAATAAAACTTTTAACTGACAATCGACTTAATCTGTTAACTGGTTCCTGAAAAATATGAAGCTATGTAAATTTTGTATTTTTAAATAGATATACTAGATTGTAAATTATTATTATTCTTTAAGTATTTAGTAATATATTTTTAGGTATAAAATTTTTAATTATTTCCACAAGAGTTGTCTTATTTTTTATATCAATTTCATTTTTTATGGCAAAACTTCATAAAAATTATTGGATATCATTGAGTTCATGTTTTAAAGTTATCTTAAGTATTCTTTTTAGGGAGGTAGCATCTAATTAGAATTGCAAAACTATGTAAAATTATCAACATATTGTTATTTTTAAATTAATTACTAACGAACCTTTCTTTTCAAGCCCTGGTTATAATTTAATGATTATTCCAACTAATTATATGTAATGAATTTTTATATAAAAATAAAGTTTACTAATGATTATTAAAATAATCTGGTCTTAAATTGTATTATTAAATATGATGAGTATTTATTATACAAATAACCGTAGAAGAATTTGTTTTAATTTTATTTAGCAACAGTCATAAGAAAAGGAAACAAAATACATTTATCTCTTCATAATTTCTCATTAGATTTAGGTTCTGCTTAAATATCAAACGTTAAATTATTATTATTATATATTTTATTAAATATTATTAGGAAAAATATATTGAATAAAAAAAAAAGAAAATTTTAGTATGAAATACAGAAGGTTAAAGTCACACGAATTAAAATTATTCAAGATATTGTATAATAACAGTCTGAAAACTAATATATCAAAAAAAATTTTAACTTTTTTAAAATCATAAAATAAATTTTGTTCTGTAATACATTTTCTTTTCCAATCATCATTTTTTAAGAACTGTAAAAGAAAGTAGATTGATTTCATTTTTTCACTTTTACAATATGGAACACTATTGATTTTACCCTTTAAATATTGGTTTCATTTCCAGGGATTATCGCTTAACATTGAGTTTTCATACATTTTCATCTTATTATGTCTTTATCGTACAAACAACAACAAAAAAAACCCTCCCTTTTTTTTACTTAAAACTAACATTTCTTTACTTCGAAGTGTTATTTTATTCTTTATTCGCTGATATATACTATATATATACCGCGCACACACACAAAATATCTTCACTTTTTACATAAAACGAAGATTTCTTTGTTCGAAGTGTTATTTTATTCACTGATATATATACCAACACACACACCATTCTACGAAAAATGAAGCTATTCCTTTAAAAGTATGGTACATTTGAAACAAAATTTTCCTACATGTTTTTTAGAAATTTCTTTTCAGATTCGTTATATGTTTTAATTTTATGTTTCTTTATAATTCCACTGTCTTCAACTAAATTGAACTTTTTTTCGATAATTTTGTAAAAGAGAAAAAAAAATTAAAGCAACCAGTTCTATTTCAAAATTCTAAAAATTCCGTTCTTTTTCTACGTTTTGTGGCACGTTTATAATAATTTGTATCTGGTATACAATCTTTGTAATTCCTAAACTTATAATTGAGAAATCAACGATTTTAATATTGGAAACACTTCCAGGTTTTTCGATCTAAACCTGGGGCAACGAATCAAAATTCAGTAATTAAAGAGTCTACCCCAATTTCTAAAAATTCCGATTTCGATTCGGAATTCGCACTTCATTTAGGAATTCCGCTGAAGGCAAAACCGAATTTCCCAGAAAAGCCAATCAAGGAAAATTTTGCAAAGAAATTCGTAATGGGTGCTTTGGGTTTTCCTGGAAAAGGCTAATCAACAGCGAGATTTCCCTTAAAACTTCTTAACTCTTGTTTTGGAAAGTACAATTACAGTGTTCATTAAAATAACTCGTTTCACGTAGGAGACAGTCGAGGATTGAATTGCTATTCAAATTGTCCAATAGGCTTGTCTGGCTTTGAAATCTAATGCTATAATATGCAGAAAATATTTAAATAATCAATATTAAAATTCTGAACTTATTGAATTTAAGATTGCAGTTTTTAACATGCGTGTTAAATTATTTAAAAATAAAGGGTCAGGGTTGTGGTGTGTTTTCAAACTGTGTTAGGAAAGTGTACCTAACGCTGAGTTTGTTGCATATTAGTCGTGAATAACCCAAGGTCATAGTGCCTAGCATTTAAATAGAGTAATAATTACTTCCACTGTTAATTTTAATTCAGAACTTGAAATATATAAAATGGTAGTAAGTTGTTAATTCTATTTGTAGACTATTCAGTACGTGTAAAACTATATAAGCTTTAAAATATTAAACAATATATAATTTAAATTTCATACAAAATTATTATTAAAAAATATTCAAAACTCTATAAGAATGTAACTTTTTAATAGTTTTTTTTCCATCGTGCATTCACAACAAGTCGACTTTTGGCTTTGATGGTGAAAGAAAATAAGATACAAAATAATAATCTTTTGAATTAAAAAAAAAAAATGATTGATTTAAAAAAATCTTTTGATACAGAAAAAAAAATGATTGATTTAAAAAAATCTTTTGATACAGAAAAAAAAAAAAATGATTGATTTAAAAAAAATTTTTGATACAGAAAAAAAAAAATGATTGATTTAAAAAAAAATCGTTTGATACAGAAAAAAAAAAAATGATTTAAAAAAATCTTTTGATACAGAAAAAAATGATTGATTTAAAAATCTTTTGATGCAGAAAAAAAAAATGATTGATTTAAAAAAAATCTTTTGATAAAAAATGATTGATTAAAAAAATCTATTGATACAAAAAATGATTAATTTCAAAAATCTTTTGTACAAAAAAATGACTGATTTAAAAAAAATCTTTTGAAACAAAAAAAAAAAAAAAAAAAAATAATTGGTTTAAAAATTTTTTGGTACAAAAATTGATTGATTTAAAAAAATCTTCTGATATAAAAATGAACGATTTAAAAAAAAAAAAATCTTTTAATAAAAAATTATTAATTTAAAAAATATTTTGATACAAAAAAATGATTGATTTAAAAAATATTTGAAACAAAAAAAATTTAAAAATCTTTTGATACAAAAAAAATGATTGATTTAAAAAAATATTTTTGATAAAAAAAAAATGATTAATTTAAAAAAATCTTTCGATGTTATTTTTTTCAATTTATGATTACTTAAATAAAATGAGATTAATCTTAAAAACTGCTGTCCCAGTTTATAAGAAATGAAAACAGAAAGTTAATGTTTTTTAATTTATAAAACACAAAAATATTGAGAAATCAACATAAGAAAAATAGTCTGTAAATATTTCTTTTTTCATGATAAATTACAAGAAAAAATACTTAAATGCTAGGTTAACTGTGTGATATAAATTAAACATATTTTAATATCTCTAAAACAGTAATTCTAATGATTTAATTGAAATTTATGATTATATTTTTTATTCAGAATTTGTTTAAAAAGAAGGCAGATTACTAGAAACAAATTTAGATTACAATTTTCAATTTTAATAAAATTCTGAAAATATTTAAATATTAAATGTTTTGCAACAAATAAATCATTTATAGAAAAAAAATATTTTTTTATCAGAATAGAATCAAAATTCAAATAGATTAGAAATAGTTTAGATTAAGTTAAATAGTCAGTTCTGAAAAAAGAAAAACATGATAAAAACCGAACATATTTTCTTGCCATCCCAATATTATAATTGTAAAAAAGAAGCTTCTTTCTGTTTCAAAGGCATTTGGTTTTTAAACTGACATGGTAACGGATAATAATATATCCAAAAGCGTGACTTTTCGGCAACTTTGATTCAAATGCATTGCACGAAAAACGTTTTTCGACTGTAGATGCTTTCACTTTTGAATGACATTCAATTTTTGAAACTCTCCATATTATATGCATATACAGGTGTCTTGTATTTCACAAAAATGCATGACGCCATAAAATTATTATGGATTTCTACGAATTTAAAAATGAAATTCACGCAATAAAAACTATTTTTTTCTTTGAAGATAAAGGACAAGAGTTGTGAATATAAATTTTAAATTCTTTGTTTGAGTGGTAAAAAACTTCCATCAGAAAATGGAGTTATTATCGAAATATTAAGTTCCATCTGAAAATTAAATGGGTAGCATCTCTTTCTGTATATATTGCTTAACGATGGAAACATAATATCCAATTAATATATCACATTATATTGCATGAACAGTCCACCACTGGGTGATGAAGAGAAGACATTCCATGAGTACTTTTAAGGAAAATTGCAACACATTGGCGTGTTCTATGAGTGAAAAAAATTCCAACCATCAACTTAATTGTTCGTGATGGACGTTTTCACACCCTGTCGAAATTATTATCGTATCATCAATCACCTTGTATTTCTTTGTGAGATTCAATGAAATATGTGATTTGTTTTTATATTATACTCATTTATTATTTCGTCGTTACAAACGTGAAATTTAAGTTGTTTTTAATAATTTTTTTCTTTGGGCATTAATTTTTATGTAAGTGTTTATAAGCAATTGGTAAGAGACTAGAAAAAAAATAGGAAATTGTAATCATTTAGTTATTAATATAAAGTGTCGACAATGATGCCATTAATCGATAACGTAAACAATTATTATTTTTCTAAATGATAAAAATGCTAAATATTTTTTATTTAAAAATAAAATATCCACGAACGAAGCTAAATTGATAAATAAATTTCTATAAAAAACCCCCTCATTTCTTATATACTTTTCTAAAGGATAAAAGACTATCAAAAGGCTGATCTCAGACATATATCTCACTCATATCCAATTTATTTTATTCCGACAAAATAAAAAGTAAATGCAAACAAAAAAAAATTAGAATACAAAAAGAATTAATCTTGCATTATGGAACACGAAGAACGTTAAAAACGTTATTACAGAAAGTACACAAACAAAAATATTATTATTTTAATTTTAAAAAAATTAAAAAAGAATTCTAATTGCCATTTAGAAAAATTATAAAGTATTTTTGATACGAATTATGAATTCCGATTAGAACGTTAATTAGAACGTTTAAAAGGTAATTTCTGATTCATAATTCATTTACAGACGATTTTTAAGCAGTTTGAAAGTGTAATTTATTAATTAATTCTTTAATTAAAAATAACTAACAAGAATGTTTTTGTTTTTTTTTTCCACTTTGTTCTATAAAAAATCAATAAATTCAGAGTACAAAATAGAACTTCTAGATGTTATTATATTTAAAATTTAAGAAATACAAATACATTTCTTGTTATCTTAGTAGAGAATTTAAATAAGATCCAATTTATCCAATTTTTATCCAATTTATTTTATTGCGGCAAAATAAAAAGTAAATACAAATAAAAAAAAAGAATTAAACTTGTATTATACAGAACGGAGAATGAACAAAAAAAGTTACTACAGAAAGTACACAAACACAAAATATTATTATTTTAATCTTAAAAGAATTTTAAAAATAATTCTAATTGTCATTAGAAAAATAATCAGTTATTTTAGGGACGAATTATGAATACGAAACTCGAATAAAAACAAGAAAATGAATAAGTGAAAAAGAACGTAAAAAGCCAGTTCTCATTTATAATTCATTTCCAAGGCGATTTTTGAACAGTTTAGAAGCTTCATTGAACAAGCAATATAAAAACATTTTTTTTAAAGTCAATTCCTATTTTTTTTTCACACTATACTGCAGAAAGTCCTTTATAAATAATTACCATTCATTTTTTAAAGTATCTGGCGTCATCTATTCTTAGATATATGCAACTTAAATCTGAAAAAAACAAAATTAATTAATTAAATTTTATTAGGGAATTAATATTTGAAAAAAACTGTATTAACATCAGTGTCATCCACTACAAGTTCAACAAAAATGTATTTGAACATGAGTAGATGAATAAAAAGTATTTTATGAACGCTTGAAAATTTGAACAAGATATATATAGGAAGAGTGTGAGCTAATAGAAGGAATTGAAATAATAAATTTTTGTTTAGAATTATTAAAAAGAATGCCTTTGTGATATTTTTTTCCACACTGTGCTATAAAAAAATTTAGAGTACAAAATAGAGCTTCTAGGTGTTATAATATTTAAATTTTAAGAAATACAAACAAATTTCTTGCTGTCAATTATATAATTTATATAAGAGTTTATTAATAAACACGAAAGGAATAAGAATATTTTATGAAAATTGAGTTAAATGTTAATAAAAGCAGGATGATTAAAAAAAAAGTTTTCGAAGCAAATTAACAACAAGTTATGAAACTTGAATAAAGGAAGTATTTATTATGAAAGGTCCTTTTTTACAAGCCATATTAATTTAAAATCTTTTTTTCTAACTTCATTTTAAAATAAAGTTAAAATTTTAAAAAAAATGAGTCAAATTTTTTTATTCATGCAAAAAAAATATTTAATAAATGAAATAAATAGTTTTTTTTGTTGATTATTTGTTGAGATAAAATTAATATTTAAAAAATATAAATTTATGAAAGTAAAACCTATTCAAAGCTAAATTATATTTAAATTTTCTATTTTTATTTCGCTACATTTATAAATCATGTTTTATCCAAATTGAAAAAAAAAACCAAATAATAAGTTCCTGCTTTTTTTCTTGAAATGTTTTTTTTTTTAAATATTGTTTTTTTCATATCATGTTGTTAATTATTAATGAATGTAATATCTATTAACTTGTTAAACATCGATTTTATTTTTCTTCTATTTTTTTTTATTGCCATGAGTTAAGATAGAACTTTTAAAAAAGAAAATCAAGGATCAATCAATTATTTAAAAAGAAAATCAATGATCAATAAATTATTTAAAAAGAAAATCGATGATCAATCAATTAAAAAAGAAAATCAATGATAAATCAATTATTGAAAAAGAAAATCAATGATCAATCAGTTATTTAAAAAGAAAATCAATGATCTAGTAAGTAAATTTAAAGAATGCCAGTTTAACATTTTGTTTGTATGCGGGTTTACAAAAAAGTACATTAAAGAATGCAAACAGAAATTATATGTAGTAAAAAAAAAAAAGTAACGTTTAGCAATAAGTAAAGAAAGTAAAATTAAGCAAAGCTTTAAGTAAGTTTAGTTTTCAATAGAAAACCAATTGGAGAATGAATTGGGACTAATAAATTAAAAATAAAGAAAAAATTTATAATTTACATTATCTTGAGTAGTAAGAAATATACATATAAATTGGAAAAGTATACTATTTTCTTAAAAATGTCAAAAAATGAAAAATTTATCAAAGAAACAATGGCAATTTTAAAGGCTTTTACTAGTTAGAGAAAGAACTAGTTTAACTAAATTAACTATTACAAGTTATATAAATAATATTTATTTTCCAAATTTAATATCTGTGCTTTTGGCTCCAGACATGTTCTTATAGTTACTATAGAATATTAGTGATTGTATAATATTATTAATGTATACATAATTAAAGAACATCTTTGGGGATTTCTGTTTCTTATTAAATAAATCAAAACTTAGAAGCATTTTATATTCAATGCTTGAATGTTCTAAAATGGAAAACAAGGTAAAATTTTTGAAGATTTTTGTGAGCCATAAGAATATAAATAAACTTTTAACTTAAAAATTTTAAATTATGTTTTCAATAAATTAAAAAATATAAAACTATGTCTGATATAAAATCAATTTGTATAAAATTATGGGTTTGAAAAATTGTTTATTTGATATCATGAAAAAAAAGTACAAATCTAAAAATTAAATTTTTTAAAATAAAGCACAATTAATAACACCGATAAGAATTTTAAGATTATAATACAATACACTATTAATAAAAATTAAATACAATTTTAATTTTTTAAATAATATTGAAGGTTCTAAAAATTGAAAATTTAATTCTTCATAAAGAAAAAAGATTCTAAAAATTGATTCTTCTTAAAGGTTCTAAAAATGGAAAAATGGATATTAAAAATGGAAAACAAGTAAAATATTTAAAGATTTTTGAAAGGCATAAAAAACATAAATAAATTTTTTTATTTAAAATTTTAAAATTGTATTTTCAATGAATTTAAAAAAATTATATAAACTATATCTGATATAAGATCAATTTGCATAAAATTATGAGGTTGAAAATTGATATCAGAAAATTTATTTGAAAATTTATCAGAAAAGAACAAATACAAATCTAAAAATTAAATCATGAAAATAAAGCATAAGAACACCAATAATAATTCTAAGATTATAATACAATTAATAAAAAATTAAATAAAATTTAAATTTTTTTTAAAATAATATTTTAAATTATACATTAATATTTTAAAATATTACTTTTGCCTTTCAATTTTGAAGTCATCCTATGTTAACATTATAAAATTTGCACCCTATCTGATCCTATCTAGAATACATAGTAAAGTATATTACATTTTAATAGAGGGAAAAAATAATACTTTCAGGGAAATTTTTTAAAAGATAATTGCCCCATATATGCTATTTATTTGAAAATTGGAAGTCTCCAATGAAAAAGTCCGGCTGTTCCTGTAGTGTATAACCATTTGTAGCATTTTTCCCACTAGAAGTTTCGTAGCATTTTTTTCCCAGGAGAAAGAAATGTATATTCTTTAACAAGTACATAATAACAACCTGTCTACTCAAATTTGACAGCAGACAAGCTGTGTTATAGGTACTTATATTACATGCAATTAGTGTTTTGTGCGAGAACAACCTGTCATTCAAATCTGATAGCAGATAATCAATGTCATAGATAATAAGACGTCATGAAATTAGCGATTGTCTTCAACCTTCACAGATAGAAACAATTACATATGTAATAGGGACTACTCCATGAGTAGTGGCATCGTGATTGGTGATAGACCACGAGTTGAAAAATGTCTACTCCAATGTGAAGAGGAAAGCTGTCTAACCTCTTGACGCAATGTCTTAAAGGGAGGTTTTTTAGAGCAGAAAGAAGATTCTTTTATCTGAAGTGATTGAACAGGCCGGATTGTAGCAACCGGTCATTCAAATCTGATAGCAGATAATCAATGTCATAGATAATAAGACCTCATGAAATTAGGCATCTCTATATATAATACTTGTAAATAAAAATTAAAGTGTTCCCATGAACCTCTTCTGAAGCTGTTATAGGTCTTGTATAGGGCGAGACGTTACATCATGTAGTGTATCCGACAGTCCATTTCCTAACTATTCATTTCTATTCTATTCAATTCATTTGTAAAATTGTAGACCATGTCACCTTTTTGGAACCGAACAATTGTAATTTAGCCAGATAAGAACTACGAAATGGCAAAGAATGAGAATATTGAGGAATAATTTTATTCTTTAAAAAACATTTAATTTTCATGAATTTCTTACGTAGTGTATTTCCATTAATGTACATCATAAACAGTCTTATCATTTGGTATGGAAAAATGATGCCTTATGGAAGTATTTTTAGAATTTTTGTCGTATAGGAGAAAAACTCAGAAAAACTCCCAGGCAATCAAGATATTGTTGCAAAACTGCTTACTTCCACTGTTCAGTCGTCATCGATTCTACTCGATTTTGAAGGTAATAACTAAAATGTATGATGATGTCGGATAATTCAAACTCGTGCTGCACGCCATCTTTCACTCAAACCACAAATCATAAGCCAAGTTATCACGAATTTAACAATTTAACAGTTGTATTGGGCTTTATTACAACTCTCTTTAAATTTTTTCATAAGGTAAAGTTCTGAAAAGTATATAAAATGAATACACCCTATTTAACAAACAATAATAACCTTGTTGTAAATGCCAAATCAGAATAACAATGATTCATTATTTAATTATTTATTTAATTAATACTATAGCAGACAATTTAATTTTTTTGAAAGATAAATATTTCAGTAGATACGAACAAAAAACAATTTAGTATTATATCGTTATTATAATATTATTATATTGTTAGCATAATATTATTATATCGTTATTTTATTTTACATATATGATATTTCTAAGTTTAAAAAAATTAATTTTAATTTTTTACAAATAGAGTAGTACAAAGATAGTATACAGACAATACGAAAAAATATTTACTTTACAAAACAAAACAATAGGACAAACAATATTTGGATGCAAATAATTATTTTTATATTTAATTCATAGTTTCAAAATATACCATAATTTAAAGTACATAGTGAATAAACTGTAAATCATCTATAAGATTTGAAACATTTGATTTAGCTATTGAGTTTTGGAGGAAAACTTTTTCTAGCAAAATTCTATATTCCTCCCTAATAATATTAAAATGTTTTTAAAATTACAAATGAGGTTGCGATTAATTAGAACAGGGGATGGCAGTAACCATCTCTAAATTTTTACTTCATTTTAACCTCTTTAACTTAAATGGTAATGCTGTTGTTAATTGCATGAATAATATTTGAAAAGGTTTATATGTAATTAGGGAAATTAAGTGACAAATATATTTATTGCTTAATTTATTTCATAATACACGGTCACATTTGTTAGCAGACATTTACGTTTCCTTGGTAATTACAAATATTATAAAATATCCTAATTTAATTCATTTTTGTGCTACATAATAAATTGAAGATAACTGAACAGTTACGCATCATATTAAAAACCTATTTCTGAGATTAATTCTAACCACTGTATTTTATAAACAAATAAAAGACTTATATATATAATGTTTTATACGTTATAAAGCTTTACACACACACACACACACACACACACGCACCTCACACACACACAAACACACGCAAACACACACACACACACGCACACTTTACACACACCATATATATATTATATGTCATTATATTTATTAAATTAAACATTGAATTTGCATATTTAACTACAAAGTGTGTCTCTTTATAGTATATGGAGAACGAATTTTCTACTCTCAGTTACCTTATGTATGGTCACCTCTGGTATGGTCTCTTATGTATGGTCCTCAATATAGAGATCTACAACTTTTTCATGAAGAGAGCCATTTTCAGGCTCATGGAAATTTTTAACTTTTATTTGTAAGCAAATTATATATATATATATATATATATATTTTATTTATAAGCAATTATATATATATATATATTATCTAAAAATATTACAAATTATTTACAAAAAAATGAAAAACAACGAATTAAATTTGATTCACAACTTCAGTTCATTCCGGGGACGGAGGTTTTCAGAATTCTCGAATCTCTGGAAAAATTCATTGCCTGGTCTGCGGCAGACTTTAAATATTCCACGGGTGATACACGAAACCACAAGGGGCTCACTTTGGAAATAGGCGGAAATTTCGGCCAGTTCAGTCACTTCGAAGAAAAAGATAACACTTTTATCGACTCGTCGCAAAACTCTCTCACTTCTTCTCCAAATGTCTCCCTTTAGGAAAAATGCATCAAGAGAGGGAAGGAGGGGGCCAGCTTCCCTCACTTCTTATTTTAATAGACATTTTCTCAGCCCTGATCTATCACCAATCACGATGCCACAATTCATGGTGTAGTACATATTTCATCTGTAATTGTTTCGACCTGTGAAGGTTGCACAGGCAATCACTAATTTCATGAGCCTTATTAGCCATGACACTGAATATCTATTATCAGATTTGAGTGACAGGTTGTTCCCATTAATACAAAACACCATTAATTGCGTGTAATATAATTACTCACAACACTGCTTATCTGTTGCCAAATTTGCTTGATAGATTGTTATTATGTACTTGTTAAAGAATATATATTCCTTTTTCTCCTGGGAATGAAATGCTATAACTTTTCTCGTGGGAAAAATACTACAATATATATATATATATATATATATATATATATATATATATATATATATATATATATATATATATATATATATATATATATTATATATATATATATATATATATATTTATATACATTCAGACATTCAGTATACATTCAGACAAATATACAACAAACAAATAGACAATTTTTTATACTTAAAATTTTCATTTTGGATAGTTTTCTAGAGGTGATCCCTGATGGGGTTACTGAAGGCAGCAAATTAGTTCTTTATATATTATAAAGAAGCACACTTAGTATTTAAGTATGCATATTCAATGTTTATTTTAATGACATATTCTATATAAGTCCTAAGTGCTATAGTAAAGAATACATGTATAGAAAATATACTTATGAGAAAGAACATTCACAATAGTTATTGAAATAAAAGATCAATAAAAGATGTTTGAAATAATAATAATAATAAAAATATTTCAATTTTTAATTGGAGTAAGTCTTAACTCAAGAATCATAAAAAGAATCACATTTAACCTTTCTTATGTACAGTTCTATAGAGGGAAAAATTTATTAAAACCTTTATTTTAAAAATATTATTAACGTTAGATAATTAAGGAAGATTCAATCAAAAACGTTTGAAATGATAATAATAAAAAATTTCAATTTTTAATTGGAGCAGGTCTTAACTCAAGAATCATGAAGAATCACATTTAACCAACTTTGTTATATACAGTTCTATAAAAAGTGGGAAAAATCTATTAAAACCTTTATTTTAAAAATCTTATTAACGTTAAATAATTAAAGGAGATTCAATAAAAGATGTTTGAAATAATAGTAATAAAAAAAATTTAAATTTTTAATTGGAGCAGGTTTTAACACAAGAATCATGAAGAATCACAACGAAGAATCACATTTAACCACCATTTTTATATACAGCTCTATAAAAGTGAAGGAAATTTATTAAAACTTTTATTTTAAAAATCTTATTAACGTTATTACATTAACGTTAGATAATTTAGGAAGATTCAATCAAAAACGTTTGAAATAATAATAATAAAAAATTTCATTTTTTATTTGGAGCAGGTATTAACTCAAGAATCATGAAAAATCATATTTAACCACCTTTGTTATATACAATTTTATAAAAGGGGAAAATCTATTCAATCCTTTATTAGTTCTTATTAAGATAATAATAATTTATTTTAAAATGCAACGTCATGAGTAATTTTAATTTGAATTAAAAAAAGTCTTTTTTGAAAAACTGTCGAATCTAAATGAAAATTTTATTTGGTTTAAGAGTCTAAAACTTTCCGGGTTGTTTTTTATCGCGAAAACTACATCGAATTTAAGTAAAAAAGAGAAAAAGGCAAAATTTCCATTAAGTCTGGATAAATATTGAAAAGGCTATTCACCGATGAAAAGCAACAAAATTTATTTAGGCTAGACGGATATCCTTTTTCAGTTAACTTATCGACAGAAAAATAAATCTGTGCACAATGATGCAACGTGTTTGACTATATAATTATGCAAGTTTTGTGATTTATAAGGTTTTGAGTGTACGAAATATAATAAATTGAATTTTTATGCTACTTGACTATTTCCAACGATTTTTATATGAAATTTACAATAATCTTTTACTTTTTTTCTTCATTAAAGAAAATAATTTTAATTTAATTCTATTATAATGCATTTTAAAATAGTTTTTCGGTAACCGTATTCATGTAAACTTCTTCAATAAAAGAGTTAAAAATCTTACAAAATAATTTTTACGACAACTTTTCTAAAGTTCTATGAATATTATAAATTTGGAAGAATCATAGTGGCTATATACCATCTTGCAACTGTATTAAATAAAAAAAAAAAAAACACGTAAAAAGTTATGTTGCTAAAATATTATTTAACTCTCTATAAAGATAAAAATAAATAATTAAAAATACTATTTTTTAAAATTTTATTAGTGTTTTCAAATGATTATGGTGAAATCTTACTTTTCTTAATATATAAAAAAATATTATAAATATTTTTATATACATAAAAAGGATGAATAATATATTTCAACATTTCATAATGACAAAATAAAAATTTCTACTAATTAAAAGACATGAAGATTGAATAACCAATAACAAAAAAAAATTATGTTTCCCGCATAGAATGTTCGGTTCGTAATATTCTATTCTGTTAAATTAGTTCTCTTTTTGTTTGAGAGATGGCGGTAGCTTCGATAATTTTGCTTTTGTTTCTGGGAATAAAATACACTACACACATACTTTCGAAATGGATCAGCATCGCTGAATTTTATTCCTTTAAAAGGGTGCCTTTTATTCATGATTAACAATGTTTTCTTAATTATCATAATTCTTTTTCATTATAGTTTTAAAGACGATAAATAATTTGATAATTTTTATGAATTTGTTATAAAAGGATTCTTGTATTTTTATTAATTTATTATTAAGACAAATATATCGTTATTATGACTGATTTTTGATTTACATTTCAGAATTATAAATTAATTAAATTTCATACCTAGTTATTTATTTTCAAGTGTCTTGTTTTAAACTATTGATTGAAACTAAAGTTGCTCGACCAGAAAAAGATTAGTCAGTAACAGAGCTAATAAAATAAATTAAATATTTGAATTAATATTATGTTTTCATTTATGAATAAAAAATGCTGCACTAAAAATAATATTTTAAATTACAATGAAAAAATAAGATTTGAGGATTTAGATTATGTAATAAATAAAAGTGAATTCTTTATACTTATATTTTTTTATGATGAAATCTTTAATTATATTATAATGAAATCTTTAATTTGAAATTCTTGATAATGTACAGTATACTTTATATTATTAATTATTCAATTAAATTTCGAAAAAATTATCTAAATAATTGAAATGCATTATATACATCAGACGGATTCTTGTAATTAATAATAATTTTTTCAATTATAAACATTAATAATTTAATCGCTATTTTATTGATTACATTGATTACTTCAATTTATTATTAATTATATTTATAATTATTTTAATTAATAAATTATTATTTTATATTAATTTATGAATGAATGAATGAATTATTTTATATAATATGAATATTTTTTAATATTCTTTTTTATTTTCTTTAATTATATATATATATATAATTAAAGAAAATAATTCATTCATTCATTCATAAATTAATATAAAATAATAATTTATTAATTAAAATAATTTTAAATATATATATATATATATATATATAATTAGAAACAGAAAACAAAAAAAGTTATTTAAATGCAAAAAATTACTTCATAAGTTAAACTAATATTTCAAAGATTCTTACTCTTGTGAAATTATATTTTATTTATATTCCTTCTTATCAATTTGCATGTTTCTATCTTATTCTTCGTCAATTTTAAAAGAATTATAAAATCTTTTAAAAAATAAAAATAAATTATGGAATTATCATTTCTATGGAAATTTCATACTTTTTTTTATTTAGCTATTAAAATTAATTAAATTATGTTCTATAAACTATTAAATTTACATTACATGAATAATTATTATTTTTTCTATAAAATTTCTGTTAATTTTTAATATTAACATTAATTTTAATTTCATCATGAAATAATCATTAAATGTAATAAACATTTCGACTCATTTTCTATTTCCATAAAATTGAAAATAAGTCTTAATTTGTTATGACATTTTCTTCTAATTCAACTTAATTCAAATCAAAAGAACACTTTCAGATCAAAATATATTTTGTCACATATTTTACTTGTAAATTTATATGTAATTTATTTACACTTGATTTTTTCTTTCTTTTGTTACATTGTTACACTATTTGATAAATACCCGAAATGTGGCAACTGCCCTGATATCGAGCTTACATCTTATAGTATGTCTTTGATTGCTCAGTTGTTGAAGTCGCCATACATTGTCTGGACTATTCCTCGGAAGAGGATTTATATTCCGAGCTGGCAATCAACATAGCCAATATTATTCGGGAGCAACATTATATTATACTTTCTTGCGCTCTTCAGGGTTTACGACAACCACACATTGTTTGATTTTCACTTATGTATGTCATGAACAACCCGCCGACAGGTGATGATTAGATGGAATTTCATTACGGAATTCTTTTTAAGACGTAATAATAGTCCGACCACTGATCATGTGGAAGATTGGTAAGCGGCCAAGTTGCACGGATTAAAAAAGAGCAGCGTCATAGGGAAGGAAACATTATTTTAGAGGGATTTTAATTCTCATATAAAATAATTTTAATTTTAGATTGAACGATATTAAAAAATACAAAAAAATTCAACACTTACTATTATATATTTTTCTTTTAAACTAGCTTTGCGCCGCGTTTATTTGATTAGCACCCTTAACAAGTAATAGAGTCGCCCGTTTCTGCCTTTACAGTGGGCGTTTGTTACTCCACGCTGTCCGCTGTTGGACTATAACTACTTCGTATTTGCTCATATATTGCATTGTAGCCGTGCTTCCACTTACGCACTACAAGAACGCCCCCTGTGGCGTTTAGGAGAAATGGTCAGTAGGCATCGATACTCTCACCCGAGAGGAAGTACAGCGCAACCGGCGCTACTGCTGAGAAACGCTTAGCTCAGCGCAATTACGCGCTTCTGTAGAGAAACGCTAGTTTGCAATCTGTCATCCTGAAAGGAAATATATTTATTTGCAACTCTGCGTATTATTTGGCCTACAGACTCTGAAGCGGAGAGGTAGTATATTCCGCGCATCTCGCGCAAACCTAAGTAACGAGTTTTCGAATTAGAAGTGGAATCCTTCCACCAATCTAAAATAATCTGTCTTTATTTAATACTTTAAATATTGTTTGTTTTAACTGTGTGTATGTGGTGTTTGTGCTAAATAGTATAAATAAAGCTTTAAAGCTAATAGTTCGTGTAAATAAACCTACGTGTTCTCAAACCCGTGTCTCAAGTCTCAACTTAAGTCCACACCCAGTTACAATCCAGCTGCACAACTACAATCTGGCGCCCAACGTAGGTCCCTCTCGAACAGACACACTACAATCTGGCGCCCAACGTAGGTCTCGCTCGAACAGACACACTACAATCTGGCCCCCAACGTGGCGCCGCCCGTACTTGCACACTACAGCATGTTAAAAAACCTAGGAAATTTACACCAGAAAGTTTTACTGTCGATGCGAGGAGATTATATATGTTGTCACGATAATCATCGAGTGTCCTTCATAATCATCGACAATGGACACCTCTGCTAGTGAATTCTAACAACTACATTAGGATATTAAACTGGTATATTTGCAATTTGCAATTTTAATTTAAATGTATCGTAATATATAAGAAGCATTACATAAAAAGAGTGAAAATTATTTACTAAATTAAAATCTTTCTTGTTTCGAACATAATTTTATCACATATTAAATAAAACTGCTTCATTTGACTATGATTTTACGTGACACTAGAACAGAACAAAGATAAAATTAAAAGTAATTAAAACAACTAAACTTCTGATCGGAAACTTCGGATCTAAACTTTGAATCAGAATTTAAAAAAAAAAAAAAAATCAAGTGGACAAAAACAAACTCAATAACAAATAATTACGGACTCATGTTTATCAATGTAAAAATTGTCTTAGGGCAGTTGATTTTTTTTTTTTGTGAAACTTTCAGAAATATTTTAGATTAGATTCTTTTTTTTCACTTAAGAATCCTGTAAAAAGTAATGAAAAATTAAAATGATTTGTCCTTTCTGATTGAGTTTTTACGAAAGTAAAGCCATCTGTCTTGATGTTCGTTGGAATTACATCCAATAATCCCAATTTTCAATTTTAATTTAAATGTATCGTAATATATAAGAAGCATTAGATAAAAAAAGAGTGAAAATTATTTACTAAATTAAAAATCTTTCTTGTTTCGAACATAATTTTATCACATATTAAATAAAACTGCTTCATTTGACTATGATTTTACGTGATACTAGAACAGAACAAAGATAAAATTGAAAGTAATTAAAACAACTAAACTTCTGATCGGAAGCTTCTAATCTAAACTTTGAATCACAATTAAAAAAAAATCAAATGGACAAAAACAAACTCAATAACAAATAATTACTGACTCATGTTTATCAATGTAAAAATTGTCTGAGGGTAATAGATTTTTCTTCTGTTAAACTTTCAGAAATATTTCAGATTAGATTCCTTTTTTTTTTTTTTACTTAAGAAAATCCTGTAAAAAGTAATGAAAAATTAAAATGATCTATTCTTTTTGATTGAGTTTTTACAAAAGTAAAGCCATTTATCTCGATGTTCGTTGGAATTACATCCAATAATCTCTTTTTCCAAGACTGCTGCATTTTTCCAGAATTCATTTCCACCTTTTTTCAGATTTTTATAACTTGCGATTTTGAACTAAGATTTAAGTTTCATTTCAATATCAACTGTGCCATTTTTTGAGTTATAAAGAAAATCTTATGAGGAATAATTATTTTTGTTACTAGGTAAAAATATATTTAATTAATGTGAATTAGTTAAAATGTTTTTTTAAAAGCATGATATTTCTTTTGTAATTATTTGAAAGATTATTCGAAATAAACAAATTAATCAAATTGTAATAAATGAAGAGACATAACAAATGAAAGATCTTTAAATTATGTTTTTTTAAAAATTAATTTCAATGTTGCGTAATTGATATTAAATTTACTAAAAATTTTATTCCTTTATTGTGTATGTATGTGCATAGATATGTACGTGTAAATGTATATGCGTGTGTATTAATAACAGCAATCAATACATGTTGCTCTTGTATATGTATGTAAGTGAGTGTGTATGTATGTATGTGATTTGTATCTATGAAATGTATGTATGTGAGCGAGTATGCATATATGGAATTTTGTATGTATATGCGTGTGTGATGACGGTATGTATTTGCTCGTGTATGACTGTATGTATGTGCAAGTGTATGTATATGAGTAGGTATATATGTATGTTTCTGCGTGTATATTAATGTATGCAATACATGTGAGGAGAAAAAAAGGTATACTATGCTTGTATGTGCATTTGTGTGTATGTATGCGGGTGTGTATGCATGTATGACTGAATGTATGTGCGTGTATATACATGTATGTCTGAATATATATGCACGTGTATGTATGTGCATATGTATGAATGTGTAGATGTACGTGCGTATGTATATATGGCTGGGTCTATGTGCGTATGTATGACGGGATGTACTGCGTATATATGTATGGCTGGATGTATGTGCGTATGTATGAATGTATGACTGGATGTACGTGCGTATGTATGTATGACTGGATGTACGTGCGTATGTATGTATGACTAGATGTATGTGCATATGTATATATGACTGTATGTATGTGTACCTGTATGTATGTGCTGTGTATTAATGTGGGGAATACATGTGCATGAATATTAATGTCTGTAATGCACGTGCATGTGTATTAATGTGTGCAGTACATTTGTATATATATAATGTGTGTGTGTGTCTCAATGCGTATAATACACGTGGATATGTACGCGTTTATGTACACAAGCATATATCTAAATACATACACACACACACGTATACATACACTTATTATTCCGTTGTAAAGTTCACAGCAATCGTACAGAAAGTTTCAGGTTTTAATGCACTGGATGTATGTTGTTGTCACTGCTTTCGGCAGAATCATCTGCAACGATATATAACAATAATTCTGCCTATTGAGAGTTTTGAAGGTTTTCCTCCATACAACATTCAATGCCATTGCTTCATCACTTGTTAGTGAATTGTTTGTGTTATACATTGGTAGAACTACACATCAGTACAATAACATAAAGCCACTCACGCATATAAGTAAAGTTAGCATAAAAATATTATGCGAAATAAAATATATTCAATATATACTAAACAAAAAATGAACTGGATATAAGCTCTTCTCTGAATGTGTTCTTTTGATATATAGCTTAGTAGCAGATATAATGCGACGGACTTAGAGAAAATAAAACATTTTTTGATGGGCGTAAACATGACAAAAATAAAATATTTAAAAATTTTGAATACTATCTCTTTTTAAATCAAACAAATAAAACCAGCAACAACATGATACTAATGAAATGCTGTTTAAAGTGGATTTCGAACCACTACAAACATCCATGGCACCGCAAGGATTCGAACCCGAAACTTGTGGAGCCGAGTGCTAGTCACTTGGCCATCAGGCCTCTACTTATTACATCTACAAGAGCGAATTATAACTGTTGATGCCACATAGACGTCAGACATGTTCATTCACATCTGGGTAGAGGTTAAATATGCACTTGAAGTGCATAGAGCAAACAACTGTTCTCATATAAAAACTTTTAAGAGAAAAATATATTAATTTGTGAGCATTATAAAGACATTTTTGTTTATTTATCTTAGTTAATTCATTATATATGATTTTTTTAAATGTATACAACTAATGAAGTATATGACCCTTAGAAAGCTTATTGAAATTTAAGAAGTATTTGATAAAAGTATTTTAAATCGGAATGTTAATTATGTACTTAATGCATCGTAATTAAATTATTTATAATCACTTAATTATCAATATTAAGCCTTAAATTCATGCCTACAAATCCGCTAAACTGAAGTTGAATTAAATGTATCCATTTTAAAATAAACGGATATTTAGTGGCAGCATCTTCAATGCAACGAATATCTCCACACTAAGTTCAAAGGTCTTTTCTGAAAATTGAACTGAATAAGCAATAAAAGCAATTCGCATGTCATTAATTAATACACCGAAAGATTAATTCATTAGGAGTTTAGTTCATTAGTTTAGTTCGGATCAACATCAGAATTAATCTCAAGGCGGACTTAAAGAGGGAATATTTTGATGAGAGATGCAGCAATGGAAGGAAAAATATAACTTCTGATTGTGTGTCATGGACTCATTCATTATGAAAACTCCTTGTTTTGACGATGAATTTTATAGGAATTAAAATTATTTTATAGCATGCATTGTTATAAAAGATTATATGCAATATATACATATACGAAGCATATACTGTAATAAATATAATAATGATTATTAAGAATGTACAATTATGAATATACAATTTTATATGCGATGTATCGGGGGCCTGATGGCCGAATGGCTAGCGCTCTGGCGCTCTGTACCACAGGTATCAGGTTCAAAACCCGGCTTTGCCATGGATGTTTGTAGTGGTTCGGAATCCACTTTAAGCCGTAGGTCTCGGTCCTAATAGGATCGTAGAGCGCTGCGGGGGCATTGTTACTCCGTGGCTTACCATCAAGTTTCACGCGCCCCCTGGGTAATGCAAAGTGAGTAGCATCGGTGCAGCCCTTATGGCGAAGATCACGGTCTATTTTACCAGCTGCATTAGAAGAAAAAAAATATACGAAATGTTACTTATAAAAGTTTATTAAATCATCAATTCAATCATGCCCTTTTTGTAAACTGATTCTTCGTTTGTATTGTATCAATATTATATTGTTATATTATGTCCCCGTGGTGCGCCTGGTAACACTTTTAGTGGCAAAAAGATCTACAACTTGGCATTATGTCTTCTTCCTCACTTTGATACTCTTCGAGTCCTACAGTGGAATGCCGGTGGTCTGTCTCAATCCAAGCGCTCAGAGCTTTTGCTGACTCTGTGTGAGAAGGATATTGATGTCTTTTACTATTATGAAGGCTAATTTGACAACCGACTGCCTGCGAAACCATCTTTACAGATCCATCTTTACATCAAAATTGTTCCTTCCCCGATATGCAGCTCTGAGAGGCCATGGACTCCACTCATCTGCTTCACTGTCCTGCTCTGAGCAAGACTTTTTTCTCCGAACGATATTGGGAGGCTACAGATATGTTAGATTAATGAACTCTGTTTCAGCATGTTTTGTTGTTATTTTGTTATATCTGTTCTTTTTTCGTTGTTCTTTTTTTTTTGCTGTAATTGTTCATAATCTGCCATTGGAAATAAAAAAAATATTATAAAATGTGAAAATTGAATACATTTTCTGTTATTATTAAAATTTCCCGTTTTACAATACCCTTAGTATCCATATATGTAAATAAAAATTTGATTATTTACTATCACCTTAAATTTTTTGTTCCTTGTTCTGATAAGGAATTTTATAGGTATTGAAATTCTTTTTATAGTATATATTGTTATAAAAAGAATATATGCAATATATACATGTTCAAAGTAGACATAATAATTATTATAAAGAATGTACAATAATATATATACAATTCAAAGAATATACAATTTTATAAACGAATCGTTACTTTAAAATGTCTATCAATTCATTCATAATAAATTCCATCAATTCAATCATGTCCTTCTTGGAAATAGATTATTCATTTGTATTGTTTTAATATAAGATATGATAACTAAATTCTTATGCATTTTCTTTCATTATTAAACTTTCCCGTCTTATAATGCACTTAATACCCATATATTTATATAAAAATTATGAACTGTCTGCTCATTGCAAAATAATTCTTGTTTAAAAATGCTTTTCTATTATATAGAGTATGTTTTTAATTATTGCCATCCATTTTTCATTATGAAAACGTTTTGACAGGATGTTTTTATTTTTATCAAAATATTTGTAATTCAGTTTAAATCATCGATACATTGAAAGAAACTTTGCTAAGAAGATTGTTAAGAAATTTTTGTATTAATAAGGCATTATATATGCATTATCATATGCTGGCATTATACATATCATCATATGCATTATATTCATCATCATATGCTGGCATTATACATATCATTGGCTCAACATTGGCATTAAAAGCTGGCAATGGTGGCTGGCATTATACCATCTGCATACTGGCATTATTATCATCATATGCAACATCATCAGATGTTTCATCTTTTATATTCGTGGTAGAACATTGACTCAACAGCCAACACTCAACGGTTTTTAGAGGATTGTTAGACAACGGCTAGATCTACAGTTTTAAGTGAATTCCGAACCTCTATAAACATCCATAGTACCACCGTGACTCAAACTCAAAACCTTTGAGCCACTGAGAACCAGAGCTCTAGTAACTCTGCCATCAGGCCCCAAGGTATTATATTAATAGCAAAATATATTTATTGTAGATAATTTACGCTTCTAATCATTAATCAATTCATTCACCATAAAAAATTCATTTGAAAAGGCATTGTCAAATTTTTGCAATATATAAATGTAATTTTCATTGTTTGGCTTTATACTCAACAATACAAAAATATCTCGAATAGTGCATTGTATAAATATTTAATATGTTATCTCAATTTTTATTCAAATAAAAATGTTTTGACAGGACTATTGATTTAATCAAAATATTTATAACATGCAATTTAAATGTTGAGTTCATATCATAGTTCATTGTTGAGGTAAAATATATTTTTGTATTAATAAGGCATTATATTAACAAAATATATTTATGGTTTGTAATTTATATCTTCTAATCATTAATCAATTAATTCATTATAAAAAAATTCATTTGATAAGGCATTGCATTAGTGTCAAAGTATTTTTACAATTATAATTTTCATTGCTTGCTGTATCAATGCAAAAAAAAATATCAATACAAAAAAAAAAAAATATCAATACAAAAAAAATTGTCTTGAATAGTGCATTGTACAAATATTTAATACTTTGTCTCAATTTTTATTCAAAAGAAAATATTTTGACAGGACGTTTTTTTTTTATCAAAATATTTATAACTTCCGATTGAAATCTGAATTTATATTATCGATATATTGGCTAAAGTTTGTTTTGTATTAATATATTAATAAGGTATCATATTAGTAACAAAATATATTATGATATATAATTTACGTCACCTAATTATTAATCAATTCATTCATCATAAAAATTCATTTAAAAAGACATCTTAGTGTCAAAGCATTTCTACGATATGCAAATATGATTTTCATTTCTTGCCTTTATACCCATCAATTGTCTCGTATAAATTGTACAAATATTTAATATTTTCTCTCAATCTTTATTAAAATTACAAAAATTCATGGCTTGATATTTTTCTAAATGCAGAAAGGTTTTTGAAACCTATTAATTAATTTTACGCATCTTACATTGTTGAAAATTGGTAAAAAAGTTTCGACATTTTGTATCTTATTTGTTTAGAAGCACAAAAAAAATTTTTGTTTACAATCTTTTAATGGAAATGAAACGTTGATATCGTTTTTAATTTGTGTAAAAATAAAAAAATTATTTGTCCTTCGGCGTTGACTGTCGAAGTGATTTGCATTTTTTTAAGTGTCCAAACCAAATATTTATTCATCAACCAATAGTATGAATTTTTTTCTATTTTAAAGTGGAAAGAAATATTTTTGTTATACATGTTATATATTTCCTTTGTTTGAAATACTGAGTTTGAATCAACTTAAATTACATACATAACATTTTCAAGAGTTTAAACTATTTTAGTTACAAACAAGCATTAATTCTTATGAATATTAAAAAAATTAGTTATTACACTTTTAAATAAGTTTAATTTGAACAGTATACATTTTTAAGAGATGTAATTAGATTAAAGAGATGTAATTTTTAAATTTATTTCAAACTTACGAAAGAAAGCAGTTTCTATAAAATTAATTAATTTATAATATAAGAATTTTACAATTATTTTTTATAAAACTGCTTTGAACAGATTTATGGTCTCAGTTAATTTTATCAGTAGAGCTGTCAATTACAATGTATTAATCTTTAATTCAATCCCTTTCCTTTTAAAATAACATTTTAGAATAGAAATTGTATGCAATATGTGTATCCATTGTCGCAAAACAACCAATATAATAAATTTAGTTAACATAACTGAGTAACCTAGTATGAAACTGTAAACCTATGAGTAAACTTAATTGAGTACCCAGTATGAAACTGTGAACTTATGAGTAAACCTAATCAAGCAACTTAGTATGAAACTGTAAAACTATGAGTAAACATAACTGAATTAGCTAGTATGAAACTATAAACCAATGAGTAAACTTAACTGAGTCACCCAGCGTAAAACCGTATGAAACTGTAAACCTAACTGAGTAGCCCAGTATGAAACTGTGTAAACCTATGAGTAACCTAGTATGAAACTTTAAACATATGAGTAAAACTAACTGAGTAACCCAATAGGATACTGTAAACTTATGAGTAAACTAGTATGAAACTGCAAACCTATGAGTAAATTTAACTGAGTAACCCAGTATGTAACTGCAAACCTGTGAATAAACTTAACTGAGTAGCCCAGTATGAAATTAAAAACCTATGAGTAAAGCCAACTGTGTAACCATGTATGAAATTGTAAAATCTATGAGTAAACCTGACTAGCCCAGTATGAAACTGTAAAACTATGAGTAAAAAATAACTGAGTAATCTAGTATAAACTATAAACCTATATGTAAGCTTAACTGATTCACCCAGCGTAAAACTGTAGGAAATTGTAAACCTAATTAAGTAACTTAGTATGAAACTGTATGAAACTGTAAACCTAATTAAACTGTAAATTTAACTGAGTAACCTACTAGGAAACTAGCTGAATAACCTAGTATGAAACTGTAATCCTATGAGTAAACATAACTGAGTAACCTAGCATGAAACTTTAAAACCATGAGTAAACCTGAGTAACCCAGTAGGAAACTGTAAACATATGAGTAAATTTAACTGTGTAAATATGAAACTGTAAACCTGACCGAGTAACCCAGTAGGAAAATGTGAACCTGTTAGTAACCCAGTATGAAATTGTAAACCTATGAGTAAACTGAGTAACATGAAACTGTAAACCTAACTGAATAATCTAGTATGAAACTGTAAACCTATGATCCAAAAACAAAACATTTAATACTACAATTACTACTAAAATTTTACAAATTCTTTTTAAGGGTAGAAAGTCATCAATTAAGTAAAAAAAAAAAATAATCTAAAAGTTTCTGAAGATTCTATTTTAATCAAAACCTAGTTCTATTTATTCATCTACGAAAACTTCTAATTTAATTTGAAGCGATCAAAACCCAAGACCGTTTACCACATTTAATTTAGAAAATACTTTTGCGAGTGATAAAAAATGGTAACATTAATTAAATCTTTCCCGGGAATTTAAGTTATGGTCGAATACTTTTGGTTTTAACTTCTACTGCAATTAAATTCTTCTCATCATTATACACCAGAAAATACTTTTTTTCTTTGGTACATTGTTCAGAAACTATTTTGTAGAAAATTATCTTATCTCGAATGCTGAAGCAGTGTTGGAATATATTTCGGATGCAAACTAATCACTTAGTAATTTCCCTTAAATTGTTTTCCTATTAAAAAAATCTTTTTTTGATGTCGATTTAAACGTAAAAGCTTTTTTTTTTTTTTCTGTGTCACGATTTTTACATGTGATTAATTATATATTTATTTCTCTTTAGAACTAAAACTTGGAAATGTTACTATTTAAGAAACATATTGATATCTAATTTATTTCTAATATTTTTTATGATGTCTAATAACTATTTCTGATATTTTTTATTTCGATGGCTGAATGATCAAATGCGTAGATGGGACGATAGGTTTCTTAACTAAGAGGCATATCGAAGCAAAGCGGTAAGTTTCCATGTATATGTCAGGATGAGTATGTAAAATAAATCTGTGTCAGAATGTCTTTCAAAGGGAAAGAGCAGCATACAAAACTCCATCCCCTCTACACAGTACCTTCTTCAACATTTACGTTGGTGCACTAACAACGTAAATGTTGAAGCGCAACATTGTATGTATAGAGTCTCATTAAAGTGCCTAGTGGAGTTTTCTGTGTTTTCTCCCCACGCGATACTCAAATGTGGGGCAGTTACTCTTAAAAGTCCTTCAGGAAGTACTACCCTCAACACCTGTCGGTAGATGTGTTATGGCATGGAGCCAAACGTTGTTCCACCTCATCTTTCTATCAGGTAAGGGTGTAGTTATAGGGGGGTGAGGTATGGACTAGGGTATGGGTAGATGTTACTCACCCCCCATACTCTTCTCTATGTATGGGGTGAAGTATGGACAAAGAATTTATATTTTTAGGACTAATAACATAAGACTATAAATATAACATAGATTATAAACAAAATAATATAAACATAAACTAATGACATAGAGTATAAACATAAATTTGTAGGACAAAAACTCAATATGCATCACATTAGAAATGCCAAAAAATGTGAAAATTAAAAAAAAATTATTTAATACTGTATTGTATATATTTAAATATCAAATTTGATAAAATTATTTAAAAATAGCTTTGATCTTACAAGGTATGTATAGATAATAATAATTAAATAAAATTAATTAGCTTTAATATTCAAATAAAAATTTACTTATAAATTTATTTATTGTAAAAATTGTTTATATTTTATTATAAAAATTATTTTAAAATTTATTATTTATTTCTTATATTAACTTTATAATATATTCCTGATTTCCATCATAAACAAAGTAAAATTATTTTTATGATGTTACATAAATTATTGAAATAATT